>MDUD01007588.1:0-10651 GCA_002216565.1 Crithidia mellificae | reverse complement strand
GCGGCCCGTCACGCGGTCTCCCTCTACACCCACATAGGTAAAGCCGCGCCGGGCGGCTGGGTCAACGGAGAGCAGCGTCTGCGCCGCCGTCGCCACCGCCGCGGCGGACTTCTCTTCCCTCGGCAAAAACACAAAGTTGTCCACCACGGCTCCACTGCGCACTTCCCCTTGCACGCGCACCGACCCAACAAAGGTGTTGGACTTCACATGCGGATGCTGCGCAAACACCGGACGATGCCCGCCCTCCTCACCATCCGCGTGGTCGTCTTCGTCGGCATCGTCCGCGGCTGCCTCGTGGGCCGCGGCCGCCTGCGCCACCTCCGCCGCGGAGGGCCCCACCAACAGACAGCACGCCCGCCCGCACGCCCGCACGGCGCTGTTCAGCACCGCCGCCGCCCCGCCGAGGCCGTAGAGGTAGAGGCCGACCTCCGCGCAGCTCCGGATATCCACTCCGCGAACGGTGGTCCCGGCACAGCCGCCGTGCAGGAGGAGCCCGAGACGAGCGTGGCTGATGAGGCAGTCCGTCAGGCGCACATCGGCGTCATCGCACATGATGGCGACCTCGCACGTCGAGACGGCCGGCGGCACCACAAAGCGAGGCAGGACACCGTCCTCGGCGTCCACGTACACACTTCCCACCGCGCTGCCGTCCCCGTCACCGCCCATGCCGTTGTCTGCATCTTCGCTGCGCTGCAGGAAGGCACGTAACCGCTCCGCTCGCGCGCGACGGTGCTCCAGCAGCTCAATCACCGACCCGCCCTGACCACCACCGCCGTGACTTTGATAAGACGCCGCCGCCTTGCCCGCCGGGCCACCGCCGCACACCCTCGCCGCCTCCAAGTTCGGACCTTCCACCAGGCAGCTTTCCAGTGTGAGGGCCGCACGAGGGAAGGCGTAGAGGCCGTAGGCGCTACCACCGAAAAGGAGGCAGTGCTCCACCAACGCCTCGGTGAGTGACGCGGCGGTGAGGGCGATGCGCAGACTCGGCGTGGCTGCTGGCAGGGGAGTGCCGAGGACGCAGTGCGTCACCACCGTGCGAGTGAGGGCACCCAGAACAATGCCGCCGCGTGCGCAGCAGCCGGCCAGCGTGATGGCGCGTTCGCGTCGCGCCGCCGCGGTGTTGCCGCCGGCTGCTCGACCACCGTGCACACCCGAGGTTGCTTCGTCTTCCTCCTCCTCCTCGAGGTCATTCGCAGTGTTGTCGTTGTTGTTCAGGTCAGTTCCGTCGTCGCCGTCCTCGTCGCCCTCCCCATCCTCCGCCGCATCGTCTTCGCCGGCCTCTTGCTTGTAGTGCGGCAGGCCGCCACTGCTGCCGTTGCCACCACCACCTTCCTCACCATCATTGTACACAACGGAGATGGCGAAGTCGAAGACGGGGTACGCCGCCGCGTCGGCAGTAGTGGCCGTGATGACAGGCGCAAAAACACTCGCCCCGCTGGTGGTGGTGGTGGTGGCGCCAGCGCTGCCAGCGGAGGCGGCTGTCCTGCCCCCGCCACCGCCTGTGCTGTGCGTCTCCGTCGCCGCCACGGCTCGGATGGCCGCGGCCTTCAGTGGATTAGCCGCACGCGCAGCCTGGTGGGGCCCAGGGTAGCCGCCATCCTCCATCTCCTCACCCGCACCACCGCCGTCCTGCGTGAGCATGTGCGCCGTAGCGGCGGCGGTCAACCAGGTAAACCACGGGCCCACCCGAAGCTTCGACGGGGCCGCGTACTTGGGCTCCGCGGGGGAAGACGCACCGGTGTGGCTGCGCGCGTACGGGACGCTGTAAATGCGCAGCCCGCCAAGCTGCGCTTCGTTCAACTCGAGTCCACCACCACCGCTTTCACCTGCCGCGGTTGCGGCTGTGCCCTCGTTGTGCGAGTAAGCGGCGGTGTACACGCCAGGGAAGACCACCACGATGTCCTCCTTGTAACGAACGTGCTCGATGGCGTCGCCGAGGTGTTTGCAAGTGCTGTAGCCGCCCACGAAAAACGTGCTCGGGCCATCGTCCATTGCGGCGAGCTCCTCCAGCGACGTCAGCTCCGTCCACTCCGCCAGTTCCTCTTCCTCCCCAGCCTCGTCCTCTTCGTCCTCCTCAGCGTGCTCGCTGCCATCTTCGTCGCTGTTCGCCGCTGACGCGCGCTCTGGGGGGTAGTTGGACATCTGAATGAATTTGATATGGTGTATGTGTCTGTTTGTGTCGTTCAAGGCGAAAAAAAAAAGGGCTTCCAATCAAAAATGCAGTGTGTTTCGGAAAATGTCCTGTGAATGACTGAATTTGTGCTGGTCCTACAATCCTTTAAGAAAGAGGGGAGCAAAAGTGATTAAGTAGTAGAGAAGCAAAGAAACACGAGCTTTAAAATGCACGACCTTGAAAGCTGCATGTAATGAGTCATGAAAGCACATTTTTTATCGTACTCAACGAAAGCAAAATTTAAAGGCGACAAATCCTAATGTAAGTGATTTATTCGTTGAAAGTTAATTTCTTTTATTACTGCATTTTGTTTTGTTAAGATTGATTGTCTGGTAAGTGCCGCAGTATGCTGGCGAATAGCTGAAGAAACAGAAAAAAAAATAAGCATAAAAGAATAAGAGACTGAGCTGGGCAAGGCTTTAACCGCTAGGCGGCAAGGAAAAAGAGGATAACAAAAAAAAATATGATGTAGCCACCTGCGGTACACATCTGGACTCCGAGTTTTTTTTTTCACGCATCACTGCCCTTTTCCCCACCATCGCCACCGCCATTGTCAGGCTTTCGGCTATGCAGCGTGCGATGACGCTCTTGAACCCTCTTCTCTGCAGCCCGCTCCACCCCCTTTGCCACCGCATCATCCTCCACGACCTCCGCCGCGTCAAGCCGCGCCAGCTTACGTGTGTACTTCTCCATCTGACGACGCACCTCCGCGTGAGCGCGAGTGCTGGCTGCGAGCTCTGCCGTTGCCGCGGTGGCCGCCGCACGCGTCTCCGCACACAGCCGCCGCAGCTCGCGCAGTCGTTCGAAAGAGCGCTGGGCCTCCGCTGTGGGGTCGCAAGCTCGACCCGCCGGCGTAGCCGCAGCGGATGACGAAGCGGGCACGTTCAACAGCAGCTCACGGCGACGGCGCGCCGCGCTGAGGGTGTGGTCGAGCTCCGCGCAGTCGCTCCGCAGCTGCTCCTGACTCTTCTCCAGGTGCGCGACGCGCGTTTTAAGGACAGCGGTGCGATCCGACCAGGAGGCGGTGATGCGCAGAATGAGATCCGCGTAGGCTTGAGCAGGAGGCAGCTGCCGTGCACCAAGAATAAGTATGTCATCTTCGCTGGAGCGGTGTTTCGTGCGGAGGTCAGCGATGTCAGAAGGGGCGGAAGGCGACCCAGGCGAAGCTGCTGTTTCTTCGTGGCCGGTCAAAGCTACGGTGCTTGATGGAGACGAAGCAGAGTCGTTTTTGTGAGTGTCTAACAGGTGATGGGGCGACGTGAATGCACTTTCGCTTTTGTTGTGGCTCTCTGCACCGGACGCAGCGTGCGTGTGAAGCTCATCAACGTCGATGTTCGTGAGCTCCGTAGCACCCAGCAGCACTTCGTTTTCATGATGCGGATCTCGTGCAGCGTCTCCCTTGTCATCCGCTATTATAGTGACACTATTACTCTCTTCACCATCTAGCTGCTGCCCTTGGCCTTCGCACACGTTGCTGTCGCGCTTACGCTTTCGCACCGCGTCCCGCGCTGCGCTCTCCGCCGGCCCTCCGTCCACGTGAATAGGCGAAGAGCTGATGGGGGCTGAAGGGGAGCTCGCCGCGCTGCGTGCCGGTCTGCGAGCACGCGGCTTGAAGAGCACCAAATCCGCCGTGGAGTGCAGCTTTGTGCGACACACCGGGCAGGACGGATGCGTCGCGTAGTCGCACAGCTGCAAGGCACAGACGTAGTGCAGGAGGTGGCCGCACGGCAGCACCGCCACACCCGATGCACTCTCCTCCGATGGTGCCGTGTCGTGCGGTTGCCCTGCACCCTTATCATTTCCCTGGTGCGTAGAACTGGAGTGACCCGTGTTCGTAGTGCTGTGCTGTGCAGTTGTGTTGTTCGGATCGCCCAGCATGAGATGGGTGGGAGGAGGAAATGCAGAAGAAGGTGAAGACGCATTGGCCGATGTTGCAGTGGTACCGCCGTGTCCTCGACCATTTGATTCGGCGGAGAGTTCAAAGCTGGGGTGCCATGGGTCGTTTGCGTCGCTGCCGTAGACACCGGGTGCGAAGGTGATGCGAAACGACGTCGTGTCTGACTCACCGTCTGCCGATGCATTCGATAAAAGTATTGGCGAGTGCGTGGTGCTGCTGGTGTGGCTGACAGACGTTGGTGAAGTGCCTTCACTCACTGCGTAAGCGTCTCCAGCTCGGTTGCCGTAGAGGGGTGAGGTCGGGTCGCTGGGTGGCGGCGGAACAATATAGTTGAGCGGCTGTAAGCAGATTGGGCATTCGGTCTGCAATAGAGCTTCGTGTAGCAGCATCTGAACAATGTTTATGTAGATTTAGTGTATTGTGTTGTATGTGTCTCGGTGTGTGTATGTATGGAAGTGAAGTTTTGCCTTCCAAGTCTTGGATGTTAAAATAAATTTTTAGAAAAGCTCTGTCCAGAAAAACAAAAAGTCGTTGTTTTATGCCCTAAAACAAATCTTGAGAGTTTCAGACTGCTTATTTAAGAACACAGAGAAATGGAAGAAGAAGTTTCAGAAGATCGAAATCAACCATTTTTAGCATTTGAATCATTCCGTTGTGTAGTTCACAGCAGATTCCAAAATTCTATTCACTTGACGCTGTTCCCCGATAATATAAGATTGAACTGTCGCGTACGTCAATCCTCGCAATGCTATTGCGTTGCGTTTTCTCTTCAAGAGAAGTTGTGAGAAACGACAAAAAAAACCATTACCTTTTTTCTTCTAATTTTTTTCTTAGAGACTGCAATTTGTCTTGGGGCCCGGTTAGAAAATAAGGCTTTTTAAATATGAGGTTTCAAGAGGTACAGCCTGCCCACTAGGTGCTGCCCAGAAGTGTTGTGTGTGCCCACGCTGGCGGCGGCGCTTCGAACCGAACCACGCCACCGTCGATTGCCCGCGCGCCAGCAGCGTCTTCCGTTTTCATAACCGCCCCGTTTGCTTTTGGTTGCTGACTTGTGCTCTCATCGCGCTCGTGCGAGGAGAGTAGTAAGGACTCTTTGACTTCGTAAGCCCAGGCGTGAAGGCAGATGGCCGAGGTGCCCGTCGCGCACTCTTTCGTGGCCACAATGGGAAGTCGCCCAGCACACTCGTAACACTGCGGCTCCCTTTGCCACGCAGCCACTTCCGCGGTAAGCAAAGATGCATCAGCCAAATTCGTGAAGTCCGGATCGTGTGTGCGATCTCGCTTCACCCCGACCCGCGCTGCATCAGCATCGCTTTCCTTGTGATCGGTTTCAACCAATGTTTGTAGGAAGCACCGGTACGACGGAGGGAGCTGCGCCGCGTCAAAATAGATGTACTCTTGCTCATTGCGTGTCCATTTCGAACAAACTTCAGCCTCGCTTGATGCCGAAGCGTCCTTCGCGTTTAGAGAATTATTCTTCTTTGACTGTTCAAGCTTCTGTGCAGTCGCGGCAGCCGCTGGAGTGTACACGACATCTCCTACAATTGGGCAGCCGAGCGCGCTCAGGTGGTAGCGAATCTGATGCAGTCGGCCAGTGTACGGTGTGCACAGCACCAGAGACTCGACTGGTTTATTCGTAACATCGATGTCAAGCTTAAGAGAGGAAATTTCAGCACGAGGCGAAAGCGCACACGCCTCCACATTCAAAGAAAGCGCACCGAGAGATTGACAAAGGGTGGCTGCGGAAGTTGATGTCGCTTGCTCTTTTTCACGCCGCAAAGCTTCGTCTTTCTGAATTTCCGAGGCGGCTTGACAGCTAGGTCCGCCACCCGTTTGTGCCTCTCGCGCATTATTGCTATCTGTGCCGCTCTGATGATCTGCAGCGATGATAGCAGCGTGGTTGTGTGCTTCGATGGGGGCGACAGTGAGTACACCACCCGGAAAACCCATGTCTGCTGCTATACAAACTTGACTTTTATCAAAAGTTTCCGGTGGGTTAGATGGCGACTGCCTGCTTACAAAAGAGCTCAGCAAGTTTCGAACGCCGCTGTTGTGCTGCTGTAGACACGGTTCGGAGCCACACAGTTGCCAAGCGGTGCGTCTTTTGGCAGATGGACTTGCAGGTCTCAGGTGCGCCTTTGCGTTGTCTCTTAGACTCCCCACGACTCGCGCAAGGTAGTACTTCTGAAGTTCGTACGTGCGGCTCACAATCCGCTGCAGCGATGCCGGGAACTCAGGAGATAAAGAAGGCGACTCAGCTGAAGCAACACCGCTCGACACTAAAACTCCGTCAGCATCTTTATTGCACTCGTGAGCACAACTGTTCTCTGCTTCTGAAGCTTTTGCCTTGACTAGTTCTGCCGAAACTGCAGCATCCACCTCTTTAGCTTTTTGCATGAGTACCGTCCCAATGCGCTTCGCCGCGTCTTGCCGCACGGCGAGCAGCAGCACACCTGAAGTGACCTTGTCAAGCCGATGGCAAGGTCGTGGGAGTTTTGCTGGCTCTACCTCGCTACATACGTTTTCGTTCGCCGTGTCTCTCCCTTGCTCTCCCTGATCCGCTTCAGCAGCCACAAGCTCGGAGGCTTCGTCGTAGTAGGACAAGAGCTCTTCTTTCTCCGCAGGCGAGAGCTCCGCGGTGGAAACAAGTGACTGCAAAAGCGGATCTTCTGCCATCAACCACGCTCGCAGCCGCTTTGGTGCCAGCACGTACTCCAGCAAAGCCGTGAGCGAGTTGTACATGTACCGTCCTGTTGCGTGCGTGGGCAGCCCTGTAGGCTTATTCACGCAGATGAGCCCATAACGATGGATGCGCACAGCGGTGATGTACACCGGGTCAAACCCGCTAGTCCCCACCGTCACCGGCACCTCATGACGGTGCACGGAGTGGTAGACGACATCGCCGTGCTGCAACGTTACATTCAATTTTTCCGCTGCAGACATTGTCATCTCTAGAGTTGAACACGCTACCTTGGCGGGTGTTCGCTCACGCAAGCCCACATGCGTGCTCTCCGGATCTATTTTCAAAGAATGGGACGGCTGATCTTTGTTTTCCGACATCATGTTCGGCCCAGCAGCAGCACTGCTCGTCCCTGGTGCGGCACCTCGTTTCAGCAGCTTTCGCTGTGTGTTGTGCCGACCAAGCGCTCCGCGCTGCACGCAGTAGAGGCGGCCACTGCGCAGGCACGCCTCGTAGTAATCCGGGGTGTGATGAGGAAGTTCCTCCGCGTACACCTCCAGCAGTCGCCGGCCCACCCAACGACCCTTGACGAAAACGGTGAAAGGAAAGTCGTACGGGATGACGTGTCGACGGGCGAGCGCAGGCGGAGTCGGTGATGCTGCGAGGTCTTTTTGATCAACAACGGTGTGCCAAGGGAAGCCGGGCACGTAGCGCGTGGAGTAGAGCGCGCGAAGCTCGGGCGATGCCCAGGCTGCATCCTCGAGCGCCTGCAGCTCCTGCGCGCGGCAAATTGGCATCACCCTGCGCACAAGGAGTCAAAGAATAAAAGATGATTTTAATGTGCTGCATCAAGAAACGGTGAAGTCGTGAGTAAAATACAAAAACAAAATAATGTGAGCAACAAAGACATAACGGCAACATTGGAAAAAAGGCAACACATACTTAAACCGTAGATGGGAATCTTTCTGGTCATTTACAATCGAGTTTTATGAAGAGACGAAGAATCATAAATCAGCCCACAGCTACATACGCAGCGAGAAGAAGTTTTTCATTGCTTTGAGGTAATATACATCATCGTCTCTGCTAAGAAAGAGAGCGACTTTCGGAACGTGTTTGACTATGATGATTTAAGGCGAAGCTTTGTTAAGTCTGTGACGAGAGTAAAGTAAACAAACAAAAATAAAAGAAAAAAATAAACTCTAGAATTATTCTGTGGCAGATAACAGAGCTGAAAGGGGTGTTGAGCATTGTGATGGTTTCTTCCACATTATTTGGCACCTTCCACTCTTTTTTGAGGTGCACCAGGAACCGTTTTCATTGCACGCAGCCCGGCCGACGGCGCGGGAATCGGCGCGGACAAAAATCCACGTTTTACCAGAGCACTCATCACCTGGTCGTACCCTCTGATGTGGCCCACTCTGTCCAGCGCAAAGACAATGTCTCGTACATCACGCAGTAGCTGCTCGACCGCCACCTTGACCAGTTCTCTTTCCTCCGCCGCCGCTGCCTCTTCTCCTAAAACACCACCACCACTGGCGGTCTTCAGAGTTGTGTAAGGCTGAGGAGAGTCTGTCACTGTGTTGCCTTCAGCGCTCCCAGAGTTGTTGCGTCGAGCCGTGTCCCTCGCATCCGCCACAGCGTCGATCTCCGCACAGACAACGTCCACCACAAGCGGCCAAAGCGGCTCTTGAGCTGCCGTGCCAGCGGCGCCACCGCTGCCACGATAGCCCATCGCCGCAAGTGCACTACAAATTTCCGCGACGTCGGTGAGTGTGAGGTCGTCATCGCCCAATGTGGATGGGGGCACCTTGGACGATGGCGACTGCGTAGCACCTGCGCCGTTTGTTTGATCTTGAGTGGACTGTGTCGAAGCCTCAGACCGCATTGTCTGTGTCTTCACCGCTTCCAACGTCCTTTGAGCTGCGGCGTTCTGTTGCCGTGCTTCGGCTTGGATGGCGGCCACAGTGCGGCGAGGTCGCCGTGTTGCTGCCGATCCTTGCGGAGTGCTGCGAGCACCGCTCGTGTCATGCGTGCGGTTACCACCTCCAGCTGCCACCTCTGCAGACAAGCGAGCTTTGCGGTCTTTCAGAGAGAGAAGACCCAGCATGCCCTCTGCCATCTGCTCCTCTTGCGCGAGCTGCTTGGTTGCTGTGCTCTTTGCTGGCGCTGGCAAAGTCTGTGTAAAAGACACGCAATTGTCTTCCAATCGTTCTTGTGCGTGTCTTGCCTTCTCGCGAGCTCGCAAGGAGCCGGCCAGGCGGTGGTGAGTTACATTTGCCAAGACAGCCAGCTGCTGCAGCACTTCGGTTGGCTTGAGCATTTGGTTTAATCCAGCACGATGCTGCGCAAGCTGCGCGGCTTCCGCCTCCTCTAAAACAGAGACGCGCGCCATTGGCACCTCGTGTGAGACATGCGGATCGGCGCGGACGGGCCTATAAAACAAAAAGAGGTTGCCGTGATCCCGTAGTGCCGATAATTCTCTCACATTCGCAAAAGATTCAACAGTGGCAGTCGCTGTTGCGCTGCTTTGCTCTTTTGCAGCGTCCTCGAGTGCGTGAAATGTGCCGTGGAGCTCCGTCACAGGTGGAAGGAGCTGACGCGTGGTGTAGCTGTCTACGCACCGCGCGAGGCACGTCGTCAGAGAAGCGAGAGCAGACGACGCCAGCTGCTCACTCGCGCCCACGACACTCAGCAAAACGGTGTAAAGCTCGGCCCGCACGGAAGAGGCGAGTGACGGCGGCTGAGCAACTTCCAGGATGGTCCGCGCGGCCTCCACGAGCGTGACCACTCGCAACAGCTCTTCCGTCGGCAGCGGCGGTGCCTTGTGCTCAAGGCGTTCTGCCTCAGCACGTGATAAGAGCCGCAGGGACGGCGGCGGT
Source organism: Crithidia mellificae (assembly GCA_002216565.1). Lineage (NCBI taxonomy): Eukaryota > Euglenozoa > Kinetoplastea > Trypanosomatida > Trypanosomatidae > Crithidia > Crithidia mellificae. Next base: position 1,022 of record MDUD01007588.1, on the reverse strand, counting down.
GGCTGATGTAGTTGCAGTTGTGATTTAAGGTTGGACGTAGTTGCCATATGCTCCGTCTGTGTGCTGCTAGAATCACGGAAACCCTTCTTATCATCAGCCGTAACGAAGAACTCGTCTATGGAAACGAGATCACTAGCGATGCATGTACGAGCGTGATTTGACGGGGCAGATGCACATTGCTGTAAAGTATTAGGTAATTCCTTTTTTTCTGTTTCAGCAGCATCGCACAGTGATGGCCCTGTCTCGCCAGCAGAGCGAAGAGAAAATGGAATCAGATAACGGAGGCGGCAATAGCCCACATACATCAGCACCGCTTGCACCTCGGACAGCCACCGGCACACCTCAACAAAGCTGAGCAACTTGCCTTCTTCTTCAGCCAAGTCAGCACGAGCTTCGCTTTTGTCACCGCTTGTAAGCCTCGCATGGAGGTGCGTCTGGAGCGCCATGCCTAGAGTTCCAAGTGCTTGAACAAAGATCGGGAGCTCCTCTGCCTCCTCAGGAAAACATTCAGCAAGGCCATTATGTGTGTCGTGTGCGCGCTGCGGAGTGCTTTCTGAAGACTCGAATGCAGGGTGATACCTCGCACGCCACAAAGCGTAAACGGGAGACGATGGGCAGCAGTAGTTGTGAGTCGTGTGTGTGTCATCTGCATCAGGCAAAGAAAAGCCGCAGACAGTGGAATTCGTTTTGTTTTTCTGGTTGTTGTGGTCGTTGTTGACGTTGTGTTGATTCTGAGCTTGCTTCACAAGGAGACAGACTAGCTGCTGCCATGCGTGTGCACTACTCGGAAAAGATTGTGTTTGAGCTGTTGTTGTCGCAATACCACGCCGTGGGGTACAAGAAGCGAGGCGTGAGGTGGTCGAGGCGTGATGTCTGTTGCTAAATACGGCGCTAATAAAGCTTAACGTGCTGCAGCGGCGGCGCACAGGTGGCAACGTCAGTGATCGTAGCGCACATTCTTGGGTTGCTACAGAAGCAGAAAAGGATGCGTGTAAAATAGAGAAGGCTCGAAAGCAACGTTG
>MDUD01007584.1:0-19187 GCA_002216565.1 Crithidia mellificae | reverse complement strand
GCAGTCCCGTCTTCACAGCCGCCACGCTGCCCGTCACGAGCAGCAGCAGATGAACCGAGGGGTACTCCTCCTCGCTTGGGATCGGAGTGCTGGCCGGGGCGGTTGCAGTCATCTTGTCCGCTCTTCTGCTTGTTTGTTGTAGAAAGTAATGTATACTTTTCTTCGTTTTTTTAACAAGAGAGCTTTTTTTGCCAGCGCGGTAATCAAGAAACCAAAAAAGGATTAAGTACCAAATCGAAAGCAAGGAGAGAGATTAATATGGGAAAGTAAACACGGTCCAAAAAAAAAAAGGACGAAAGACACTGTTAAGAAAAGAGTGAAGGAGAACCGGACACAAAACAACAACAAAAAAGAAGTTAATAAAAAAGTAAGTAATGATAAGTCAATAGGAATGAGTGAGCTAGAGAGTGTAGCAGCTTGGCGTGGAAAGTTTTGGAATACTGTCTTCCAGCAAAAAAAAGGAAGAGAGATATCGAGAAAAATTCAAGTGCATTGAATGAACCATACTTAAAGCTGCTCAAACAGAAGTCATATTAAAGTAAAGAAGCAAGCATGTAGCCTACATAGCGTCATTGCCTTCAAGCAGCGAAACACATGTAAATGCCCTCTACTCCAGTTCAAATCCACAACGCCTTTTTGCTGCTTTGGTGACGCCTTATTATTAGTATCTAGGTATTTTCAGACTCTGCTTAAAAGAAGATGTTCAATTTGTTTTCAGGTTGTGTTACAGTGGAGTGGTTTGTGCACTTCTGCGTAGTCGTCCTCGATGTCCTCACCGTCTGGCATCCAGGGACGCTCCTCCACGCCTCCATCCTCACCCATCGCACCTTCTGTCGACGTATTCTCGGTCGCCACAACAGTGAAACGGTCGTCGCGCAGCGTGGTTCTTGCGCTGTCGCGACCGCGCTGTAGAATTTTCAGCTGCAGTAACGTGCACGCCGTGCGGCGACGCTCGTTGTGCGGCACCTGCAACGACGACAGAGGCGGCGGCGGCGGCGGAGGAGTGGCAGCGGCCGAGTTTGAGCTTGACGCCGCGGCAAACTTGAAAACGGTGCGTCGCGGCGCCGCTGCAGGAGGCGCCGCAACAACAGCAGCAGCAACAGCGGAGGAGGATGCCGCGGCGCTGCATGGCTGCACTGCTGTGCCAAGAAAGGACAGCATGGGCTCTTGCTTGACACCCCATGCTGTTGCTGAGGCAGTCTCGCTGGTGCTTCGTTGCTTTTTCAGTTCCACAAGAGGTTTCTGCGCCGGTTGTTGCTGCACTGCCGGTGGCGCAAGGTTGAGCACAATGTACGGCGCCAAGCCGTAGTGGTCCAGCACCACAGCCTCTGTGCACCCGCAGCGGCTCAGCAGATCCGGTAGCCCTTCACGCAGAATGTCCACCTCGTCCATCTGGATCGGCGGGGTCCAGACAGCGGGACTGCCCGCATCGCCTTGACTGGAACTCCCGCTTGCCGCATTGAAGCCGCGACGACGGCTGCTGAAGGTGGAGCTGGACACGGCTGAGGCACTCTCCAGCCGCACCAAAAAGCGCTGCACCCACTCGTGCTCCGTGCATCCGCTCGCTTCTTGTGTGAAAGCCGCTGTACGCCTGCCATCGGTGAATCCGCCGTGGAAAGTGACCACATCGCGGATGCGAGGGTAGGCCGCGCGCAGAAACGGCGGTGGTTCCTGTGGCACGAAACCCGGTGTGACGTGCACGGCAGTTTGCCAGGCCAGGTACGTACGGTGGTAGCATTGCAGCGCCATCACGTCGAGCAGGCGGGCCAGGTTACCCACGCTCTCCCCTGCCGTGGTCCGATCCGCCAGCTGGCGGCGCTCGCGCAGCGCGGCGGCACTCACCCCACCGCTGCCAAACCCTCCATTGCCCTCTGTGGTTCGCAGCGCATCCGCGTCACTGGCCGCCGCGGCACAGACGGCGTACGTCGCCAGCTGACTCTCGCTGAAGTACCGGATTTGATTGTTTGTCAGGTAGTCCATCATCTTGCGCGGTGGCACGTTCAGAATGTCGAGCACCTCGTCAAGCGGGTACAGCTGCGTCAGCAGGCGGCCGGTGGCGTGGGATAGGCCAAGGTACTCGTCGCGGGTAGTGGGCAGCACGGTGCGCCGCTCCGGCGCAGACGAAGTCGAGGTCGCGGCGGACGGCTCTTTCCTCGCCTTTTTGGTGGCAGGCGTGGCGGGTGTCTTCGCCACAGCCACGTGCACGTCGCTCATTTGCAAGTCTAAGAGCGAAAGCATGTCGGTCACCAGCGGCGTGGTGGCGCGCGGTTGCTGCGGAGAGCGAGAGCGTTTACACGTGATGGTGGCGGGAGTGGGATTCGACGTGGAGGCGTTACTCTCGTGAGGCGGCGTTGGCTCATTCGTCAAGCCCGCGGAAAGTGAGGGCGAGCTATCCATATCCGACACCACAGAGGACGCTGAGGAGGATGAGATCAAGATGACGTCATCTATATCCTCCTCTTTTTTGTGGTTGCCAAGTGGTGCAACGTTTTTAGCAGCGGCTTCTTCTAAGTCTTGGGTCACCTTCGCCGATGTGTTTTCATCGAAGGGAGTCGCGCTTGCTTCCCGCACGGGTACCTGTGCAAGTGCCCGCCGCTTCTGCAGGCGGGCCCAGATGGCATCCGCCGCACTCGCAGCGTTGCCTGAAGCCCCACACGTCTGCTCCGCATGTGTTTCTCTTTCTTTTTTAGTCCCCGCAGGTGGCACGAGAGCCGCCCACTGAGTCTGCAGGAGAGCCTGGCGGATGTCACCCTGACTCCCTGCCACGATGGTGTCCAGCGTTGCCTGGTCCAGCACCTCCGCGAACGACGGCGCACGCTCCACGGGACCTGCGACAGTTTTACTTTTCGCCTTCCCTTTGCGGCCCTTGGCGGCGCTAGTTGAAGCAGCAGCAGCAGCGCCACCACCCCCTCCACCACAGCCACGCACGCCTTTCGCTGATTTGCTTGACGCGTGATCGAAAAGGTCGTCGACGTCCACCATCTCCGTCGGCGGGGCTGCGTTGTTGGCACGATGGAGGTCGCGTCTACGTTGTGCCTCGCACTCCAGAATCTGCTTCAGACGCTTCTTCAGATTGATCTCGGTGACTGGCGTGCAGTGGAAGAGCTCTACGGCGGTGCTCTGCAGCAGCGATACGGGAAACGTTGTGCCGAGGTCTAGTTTATCGTTGTGGCTGTCGTGGGTGGTGTGAATGAAGAAGATGAGGTTGCGCCGCAGGCAGTTCATTAAGGAGGTGGGCGAGGTATCTGAGGTAAACCCACCGTGCACGGCGGCGCGTTGTTGTCGCTCCTCGCGCAGGGCCTGCAGCCGTAGCTCCTCGTACTGCCGCAGAAACAGCAGCGTGCAGCGGTGTAATGGGTGCGAGGCGGGTTCGCCGTAGAACTTAATGATGTGCGCGTGATGCACAGAGTGTTGCAGCGCAGAGTTGGCGTTAACTTTACTGTTCGTCGTGTTCTGGAGGTCGTGTGTCGTGCTCACCGACGATGCGGTAGATGTGGAGGAGAAGGGTGGTCGTGACGACGATGCTAATGATGTGAGCGTTAGCGTGCTGCCCACGAGCTGGCCGCTGCAGAGGGAAAAGACGTGCTGTAGGTACTGCGCATACGCACTCACGGTGGCTTCACAGGTGTGGAAGACGTTGAGCGAGGTAGGCGTGACATGCGGCGACGTCGTAGACGCTTTGCTGCTCGCAGCGGAAGAGGAGGCGGCGGGCGGCACACCTTCCTGTAAAAGCACCTTCAGCGACTCGAGCTTGCCACTTCCGGGCGGTCCATACAAGAGGAGAACACGCGGGGTCTGCGTCGCCGGTCCTCCCGAAACACCTTCGCGAATGCTGCGGATGAAAGTGGAGAGGGCTGTCGCCTTCTGCCGACTCCACGCGAGGTCGGCCGCTGTTTTAGGCGCGTACACTTCATTCAGCATCAGATCTTGAGAATTGCATGCCCTCTGTCCCGCAGAAAAAATGATTGTACTCGCCAATGAAAAGCTAGTAGAAACTGTTCACAGAAATATAGAAAATGGTGATGCCAAACACTGTGATAAGCGACCGCGGCACGCTTTTACAAAAATGCGTCTATAAAAAACCGTGGAGAATAATTGAATAATTAAAGTGAAGAAGCTCGCCAAGTGAGATACTCAATACCGGTGTATTGTTTGTGCTCTTGGCAAATACCCTGCCAAAAAAAAAAATGTCTCTTAAGATTAATTATACGTATTGTTTGCCCTCTCTTACTGTTATAGAGGTGATGCTGTGAGCAGTGATAATATCAACTTCTGTGCGCAGGTAATGCTTGCGGCTTGCGTTCCTTTTTGACAAGCAAGCCAAAAAAGAAAAAACTAATGAGAACACAAAAGTTTTGAGTGAGGCGAGAGACAAAAGCGTGAGTTGTATCAGGGATGCGTGTTTCATCAATTGACGTTAAGTTCACATTAAAAATAAAAACCCTTTACCATGGTCTCTTCTATTAGGATTCAATGTAAAAATTACTAATACCACCTCTCTTTGTGTTTACTTCCGTTTCACAAAGTCACGGTAACAGCTTCTGAATATTGTTTTTTGACTGTTTCATTGTTTAAATAGCAGGTTGCGATTGCCTTCATTTGCTCGGAAGAGAAACTTAAAAAAAAAGGGGCGGACAACCATCAAAACGCAACCGTCGTTTCCGCGACCTTCGTCAACGGACCGTGCTGTGGTGCTTCATGCGCGACCCATCACATTTGGTCCTGCCTCTTCCTTCACGCGGATGTACGGAAAGTGAACGGGGGCAATAAACTCTGTCCACTCTCCCACGTGCGCCGAGACAGCGGCGTCGCTTCGCTCGGAGAGGCCGAGTGTCTCGCGGCGGCGCTTCTTCTTCAGCGCCACGCGGTCCCTCTCACTCACGTGCGCTGTCACCGCACCGGGCAGAAGCAGCCGCCACGCGTGCAGGTACATGCGAGCCGCAGGTGTCTGCCACTGCGTCAAGACCGCAGGTAAGCCTGTGATGGGCCGGCACCATGGCAACTCCACACAGTAAGCGGTGTCCCCGACAATGGGGAAACCAACAGCGCGGCAGTGCACGCGTAGCTGGTGACGACGGCCGGTGTGGGGTGAGAGGAGGACAAGGGTCACAGGGACTGGCGTGTTGTGTGGTGGCGTGCAGAGGTGGGTGCGACGCAGCACCAGCATTGAAGTGCTTGCCGTGCGGCTTTGCTCCGTCGTTACGGCCATGCGAAAGCGCGCCGCGTCCGCTGTGTCGTAGCCAACGGGAAGCTCGATGGAGAGGCAACAATTTGAGGAGGAGGAAGGCGTATCGAGAGCGGAGTCACCGAGAAGTGCAGCAACAATTTCATCGTCGAGGGCGTCCGCTGCGGCAGCGGATTCTGCGGCGGTTGCGCTGACGCAGTGCCGATGCACACACGGCAGCGAGTCGTCACCTGCCGCTTGCCCAGCCATGTCGTTACCGCCATCAGAGGAAGAGCGGAGGAGGTGACAAAACTCTTCTCGTGCACTTTCGTTCTCCTCGGCCGTACGACGTGCGCACGCGTCAACGCGAACACTGCCACCGATGTCGTGCCATGCACGGTTGCATTCTGTTACCCACGTCTCAAGAGGCGATGCACGCGTCGCATTCTCTACTTCCGCCGTCGAAGCACCTGATGCACCTTTTTCCAGCACGTCCTCTGGCAGGTGACCGTGCAGGAGAGCCACGTAGTACTTGCGTGTGGTGCGCATTTCAAAGCAGTGAGCAAGGCGCGCTGCCATGTCTTTCGTGAATGCCAGGCACAAGACGCCACTCGTGCTGTAGTCGAGCTGGTGCACAAACTTGAGCTGCTTCTTTCGTTTCCCTTCCTGCTGCAGCCGCTGGTGTGCGTCGTCGTAGATGCCGCGATCTTTCATATGCGCGGAGACCATCGACTCCACGGTGCGCGGGTACGTAGTGAGGTCGCCGTCCATTGGAATGTCTGCCGGTTTGTTTACCACAAGCATCTCATCGCTCTCAAAAATAACCTCGAGGCCTGGAGGGACAGACAAGATACCCATGACTGTCTAACTTTTGAATTGCTTGACTGAGGTAATGTTTGTATTTTTAGTGTGCCAAAAGAGATGAAGAAGCATCCGTTCAAGAAACCAGATAGATTTGAAGTCTGCTTACCAAATGTTTCCCTTCGACCATCTCAAAAGCCGCCTATCAATTTGAGAGAAGGCATTTGGTGCAAGACAACGGAAAGATCGCACAGACTTTGTAGGCTGTGGGCTTGACAGCACAAACAGCACCGCTAAACCACCAGTAATTTCTCAACAGCGAAAGGAAACCTAAAAGCAGAGTAACCTCCTAGACCTTTGTATTTGAGCTAACCCTTTTCTCTTCAAGTCGCCGGCAACTGAATCTTTTTTTTTGTTCAAATGGTAAAAGCAGTATTCTCTGCAATGACAAGCATTAAAATGAGGTAGAATCAACATTAAAGTGGTAGTGGTAAACGCAGTGTGTACGCGTCAATAGTGTATATAAAAAGGTTGAATTAACAGGAAAAGACAGAAAAAATAGTATTGACAAGAGCGGTAACATTCGGTTTTGTTCACAAGTCACTTTGCCAGAACGCGTCACCGTCGTGGCGGTTGCGATGCACATCCCGCACAGTCTCCTCACGCGAAAGCACCGTGCCTTCTTCTGCGTCCTCTTGCTGGTACACCTTCCGCTCCACCGTGAGCACTTCGCGAAAGCGGAATTGCGCACCAGGCTTTGCTAGGGGATGGCCGTGAGCAAACCGTGTTGCCGTGCTGTTCGCATCGCGTTGGCTGCGGCGCAAGTGGTCACGATAGGCCGACACGGCCGCTTCACCCACCGTAATGTTGTGAAGAAGGTCGTTCAGCAGGTAGCCGAGGCGGTAGCCGGCCAGCACGATGCGGCCCTCCGCTACCGTTTTACAACGCTGCATGTAGTCCTCGCTGAGCGTCGCGTGCGGCTTCACGCCGTCGTAGGAGCTGTTCACGGCGAAGTCGTGGCTCTCGTCTGCCATAGTCTGCGGGTCGTGCACGTGGCGCAGACTAGACGCAACCTTGTAGTTGTCCTCCAGCCGATCCGCCGTGGCGGCGAGGGCGAAGGCGTCCGTGTCGGACAGCGGGCGGTGGTAGTTCGGTGCGGGCACCTCGCAGATGTCATCCCACAACGCGTGCAGCTTCACTTCGTGACCCTTCACCTTCACCACGATGGCGTTGCCGCCGCGATCGCCGTGGGGGAACTGGTGCGAATACAGCGTGGTGGCGTGCAGTGGTTGGTGCAGATCACCAATGAAGTGCACTAGATTCACCCAGGCAAAGTTGAGCATGTACATCGGCGTCTTCGGGTGCTGCAGGGCTGTGATCATGTTCTGCGACACCGTCACGGCATTCACGGCGTCCACCGGCTCCTCGATCGTGACGTTCTCTGGGTTGTAGGGAAGGTCTATAAAGTGCCAGGAGCGCATGGCGAACTGGTGCCACTGCTTGGCGTCGTCGGGCCAGCAGGCAGCCTGCACCATGTCCGGCGACCACGGGAAGGGGCCGCTCAGGTGGAAGTTGTGCGACAGGGCTGCCATCTTCTTCGCGTTGGCCTCATCGAGACGCCGCCGCGCGATCTCGGCGATGAGCATGTGACCCACGCAGCCCCACCCGCACACTTCCACAACCTGAAAGACCACAGTGAGGGCTAGCGTAACCAACACCCACACTGCAGGACTGGAACGAAAAGGCATTGCAGATGTACTGTGAAGAAGCTAAGCGCTTCTTATTCTGTAATCGGGGAAAGATAATAATTGGTGTATTCAATCAAAATATCTGTGTTTTTTATGTTCTGCTGTTGCGGACAGGTAAGCAGCCGCAGCGGAGAGTTTTGGCTGATTTTGAAAAGGCATACAAAAGGGAAAGAAAAGAGGAAGTGAATTGCGGATGTAAGGGGGACAGGTCGAAAGGAATCAGAGAAGCTAAAAAAAAAAAAACATATGATAGTGCGAGAAACGTGCACTACACAAAATGCAGACTCCAGTATCATAGGTGAACTCTGCCAAGCCGTCATAGCGTGAAGATTAACGGAGAGGACCCTAATTGCGTGAGCGAAGTCAGCTATGTCACCCCAGTACGTCGGAAAACTTCTCCTCATTCCATTGCTGGTCGTTGATGTATGTTTTTAATACTACCATCAAAAGTTTTCATTCCTTCAACGGCAGCAGTCAAAGAAAAAAGCTCAAGCTATCTGTTTTTCTTTTTTGTATGGGGACTACGCAAAGATGTATTTTGAGAAGAGAAATAAGAGCAACCTGTAATAGAAAAGAAAAGAGATAAAAGAAAGAAATTTTACACGCATTGCGGCATCTCCACAATATAACTAGCTTGCAATCCAGTTTGAAACAATGCGTGCTGCTGTAGCTGAGAAAGCGCACGCAAACAGACAACCATCACCTTTTCGTTCTTCATAGAAAGGAAAGAAAAGAACAGGGGTTGAAAAAGAAAAAAAACAATGTACAACGACATTATCGACATAGTGGAAAGCGTTAACAACAACAACAACAACAACAACAAAAGACAGACAAAGGATGTTATCGAGCTTAAAATAGCCGGTTATGTGTTCATCAAGAAACACACACAAACACATAGACAGAAGCAGTTGCCAAGGTTTTCAGAGTGTAGAAGCTTCTTAGGCTTTCGACAGAATTGCTGGAGCACCCTATAAAAAAAAAAAGGTGACCGTAAATTTTTGTGTCTTCCTTTGTCCCAGTACAGAGCTGTAAAAAAGGCGCCTGCACTCTGTTCACACAGAAAACGAAAAGAACGCAAAAAAGTCGTCGAGAACACAAAACCTTTTTTCTCGAGTCAACGCTTTGACTTGCAGTGGCTCAATTTTTTTTTTCATTTAAATAAGACTGAGGAAAGACAGTCGCTAGGCAAAAACAAACAAGGGCAACAAAAGAAGATTGTGCTGTGCACATACGCAACAGAAGCGAGATATAATATAGAAAGAGAAACAAGAGAATTGATTGAGCTAGAGCGTTATTGTACAAAATGAATACGCACCAGATCAAAAAACACCGCCGCAAGGGCAATTTACATCCGCACTAAACGTCAATATTACAAAAGGAGATAAAAGGTAACCAGAAATGATTCTGTTTGTGAGCCGATTGCTCACAGAAAAAAAAAAAGAAAAACACTTCTAAAACGAGCAACTTTAAAGACATGGAAAATACATACCTCATTCGATCAAGCAAGCAAAGGTGAAACTAAGAACTAGGAAAAAACTGCAAGTGGATAAGAGGAAAACAAAAGGCTGTCAAAGAAGAACGCAAGTGCAACGCAAGTATTTTATTTTAAATTGCGACGATTATACAAAGAAATCAGGAGAAAACAGGAGGATTCAAGCTTAGCTCTCTCGTTGAGTGATGCCAAACGCAGTCGCGGGAGTGAATTCATCATCAAACACGAGGTTCATTTGCTGAAAGAGCATCCACAGACGAGAAATGCGGAAGATGTCGAAGGTGTCGGCCATTAGAAAGCGCAGCTCACCCTTTGTCATGTACACCGCCCCGTTCCCGTTCACCGCGGGCAAGTGAATGCCACCGAGAATCGTCTGCGCCTTGGCCGCGTCGTTGCCGCACTCACTCAGCACCTGCATTGTGCGCGTCGCCACGTGCTGCACGCGCTTCTTCAGCTCCAGGTACTGCAGCGGGCGAATGTAGTTTGCCTCGCAGCAGGACGATTCGAAGTACGTGAGGCGATCCGTGCCTACCTCCTTCGTGAGGTCGATCTTGCCGCCCCAGACCGGGTCGACACCGACGAGGTGCGCCAAACCCACCACCCACGCCTCGTAGTCCGGCAGCGTCTCTGCCACAATATCCACCGTCCGGCCGCCGCGGCGCAGGCCGATCGTGAAGGCGCGGAAGAAGGCCTGGTCCGTTGGCGGGATGCGATGGCGCAAGAAGACTTTGCCGAAGCAGCCCAGCTGGATGTAGCTGACATCAGCAAGTTGGATGCAGGCGTGGTCGGCATTGCGGGACTCCGGTGCCTTCCAGAAGAGCTCCTTCTTGCCGCGCTGCGTCGACACCCAGAAGATGCGCGGGTGCGGCTTGCCGTGGCGGCAGTGCTTCAGCATGCGCGAGCCGCTGCGCAAGAAGCGAATGAGGTCCTGCACCAGCGTCGGCGAGTCATACACCTTCATGAGGGCTCGTGCATCGCGCTCCTGATAGGACGGGTTCGGCGCGTCCACGGGCAGCTCTGACACGCCAGCCGCCGCCGCCGCCGTCGACGTTGCCCCGCCCGCCACCGCCGCCTTCTGTGCCTTCTCCTTCTTCTTCTGCGCGCGGCGCTTCTGCTTCGCGGCCTCCTTGCGCTTTTTGCGCAGCTCCGCCGCCTTGTCGTCGCTCTCGTCAGCGGAGGAGGCGTCGGAGGAGGAGGTCGACTCCGTACCGCTCGACTCCCCTTCATCCTCCGTTTCCTCCTCCCCCACACTCGTTGCGTCCGTCGTTTCAGGCCCACCCGCCGCCGCAGCGCTCGCCGAGGCGCTGTTGCGCTTCGCATTCTTCGCCTTGGCCGACTCCGCCGCAGCATCGCCTTTCTTCTTGTGGTGGCGGTGCGTGGCGGTGGTGGGCTGCGCTTCAAGGGGCACCGCCCCCGCCGCCACCGCTGCGGCAGTACCCGCAGATGCAGCCAGTGCCTCGGGCGGCGGTGGCGTTTTGCCGACGATGCCGCCGTTCATCCAGTCAGACTGGTGGGCCTGCGGGGCAGCCACCGGCGACTCATCCGCGCTGTCGCTGCTGCTCTCCGCATCAGCCGGCGAGGCCGCCTTGTTCGCCGCCGCAGCCGCCTCCGTGTGGTGCTCCGCATCGTCTTCGTCGTCGTGGTTGACGGCGGTGCCGTTGGCGCGTGCGGCGGCGGCGGCGTCGCGGATTTGCCGAATGCGGCGCGACTCGGCGGCGTGGTGCGAGTGCTCATCGTCGCTCTCGTCGGAGCTGAGGAAGGTGATGTTGTGCGCCTCCTCCGCACACGGCTGGGCGTCGGCGTCAAGCGGCTCGAACTCGGTGGGCAGCAGCGGCGGGAACATCTCATCCGCGCACAGCAGCCGCTGGCTGAGGCCGTCCACGTCGTACCAGCCCCACTTCGCCCCCTGCGTGATGTCGCCTTCGGCGGTGTCGACGGCGCGGTCAACGAGGAAGGCGACGAGGTCGTAGAGCAGCGTGCCCTCGGTGACCAGCGTGGAACTCATCAACTTCATGCGACGCACCTGCGATCGCTCACGGCCCGTCGCGCTCAGCCGGGTCACGTAGAGCGAGTAGAGCCGGCTCTGCTCCGTGGCGTGGTTGTAGAAAGACTCCACGAGGCGGTGCGTCGCCTCCTCCACGGCGGTGTCCATGGCCGCGTTAGGTGCGCTGGCATCGTCCTCCACGGCCGCCGCCGCCACCTCCTTCTGCGTCGTCTCAATCTGAATGTCAAGGCCCAGCGCTTCCTCATCCATCGTCTGCAGCTGCAGCTGGGCAGCCGCCATCGCCTCCTCCATCTTCAGCCGGTGCTTCTTCGCCTTCTTCGCCTCATGCAGCCGCGCCTCCTGCTCCACCTCCTGCTCCTCCCGCAACTTCTTCTGCGCCTTCTTCTCCTTCTTGGCGCTCTTCGCCACCACCTCGTACTCCTCGATGAGGTTGTTCATGTGCAGCACGAAGGCCTCCACGGTGGCGTCGCTCTCCGCCTTGGCCGCCGCCGCGGCCTTCTCCAGCGCCTCCTGCTCCTTCCGCTCCACCACGTCCGCCGCCCCGGCCTGCAGCTCCGCCGTCACCCGCTGCTTTTCCTGCTCGAGTGGGACGCCGTGCACCTCGGCAAGGGCCCTCAAGTTCACCGGCTCGTAGTAGTACTGGGCGCGCAGAATGTGCATCTCCGCCAGCAGCTCCTCGTTGAGGCGGCGCGACTTGAGATAGGCCTCCTCGGCCTCCGGGTCGCTGAAGCCCATCACCTGACCTGCCTTGAGCCCCTTCACACGGTCGCAGAAGCGCAGCGTGCCGAGGGACTCGGAGGCGCTGTTCGAGGGCGGCGCCACCTGCCCAATCAGGAGCAGCCGCGACGTCGTCTCCACGAAGCACGGCTTCAGCAGCTTCGTCAGCTTCGACTCGCGGAACGGGATGTGCGAGCTCTGCGTGTACATGGCATTGATGACGGTGCCGAGGGTGGAGAGGGACTTGTTGATGGCCTGTGCCTCGATCATGCCTTGCCCGGTGACACCGGAGCGCTTTACACGCTCGCTGCCGGCGAGGTCGACGAGGGCGATACGCGAGCGAATAATGCCCGGGCAGCTCTGCGTCGTCGGCGAGCCGTTGGCGTCGATCAGCTGCGACAACACCGGTGACTGCGGTGACTTCTCTGCGGGCACCTGGAAGAGGTCAATGAAGAACAGCGCGTGACTGCGCGAACTGGTGTCGTTCATCTTGGTCGCCGTGACGGAGCGAAAGGAGTTGGCCACCTCGAAGTTGCGCACCACGTCCGCCATAGTGTGCACCTCGACAATGTTGATGCCCATTGTCAGCGTCTCCTCAGGCGTCTCGCGCAGCTTCAGCTTCTTCTTGCTCGAGAGCAGGTCCATGACGTCCTCCACGTACAGCTCCATCGCGGAGAGCGTGATGAGGATGTGAATGCGATCCTTCACCGACTCTTTGTAGGTGAATAGGTCATCGAAGACGCGGAGAAACATACCGGAGTTCTCCGTCACCTGTCCGTCGGAGGACATTTTACCTAAAATGGTGTACGTCTTACCAGAACCGGTCTGACCGTAGGTGAAGACGGTCGCGTTAAAGCCAGACAGGGCGTGGTCTACCATCTCCTGCACGCTCTCCTCGTACACCGCCAGCTGGTCGTCTGTTTCGTCAAAGACGTAGTCGAACTGGAACGCAGAGGTACCGCCAACGCTGGACGAGGTCTCCTCTGACTTGATGATGATGGTCTGGTCGTCATCGGCTTTGCGAGCGCAGACGGGCTCGTAGCGCTCGCGCTCAATCGGCGGGCGGATACGCACCGCCACGGAAATACGCTGGTCCGACATTGCGTTTACGTTTCAGTGTTTCCTTTCCCTTTCTCGCTTAAACCGTTTGCGTCCTTTACGGAGAAAATAATAATGACAGAAAAATTAAAAAAGGATACACTGTCGAGCAAAACTCGCAGTGCCGAACAAAAAAGTAAACTGTATATGTACTAGAAGACCGATCTTTGCCGCCTCAAAAGAACGCACAGACAAATCAATGAGTAAAAGGGAGTTATTTTATTTGCTTGTTTTTCCCCTTTTCTTGCTGCTGCGCGTGCCTGTTCGAGAGCCGCTCTAGTTAACTCTTCCTTTTCTAATAGTAGTTTATATTCTTCTATATCGATGCGCGTTAAAAACACACAGAGATTAAAACGAGAAAGTAATTGATTTGGCAGCAAGATGAAGGAGGTGCAGCGTGTGTCACGCGCGATTCTTGAACTCGCAAAATGACTTTCCTGTTATCAAGGAATGCTTCTGCTCCTGACAATATCTTTTGGAGTAAATACCGAAGCGACAAAGCGTTTTGCAGCGTCAAATCTAATCAAAATCAACCAAAAACAACTTATATTCACGAAAAAACAAGCACTTTAAAAATAAAGATTTGAGGTCACGCACAAAAATAGAATAGAATAAATAGAGGAAGCATTTTACGAACAGGTTAATGCAAAGGGACGCTACAAAAAAGCTTGTCATGAAAGTCACAAGAATTACATTCATCGATCAAAAGCAAAGTTGTTTCTTGTATAAACGTCAGGTAGTCTCAGCAACGAGCAGAGCCTCCGCTCCTCCTCCTCTTCTTCGCCCTCCTTCGTTCCGAATAGCAAGTACGTCATTCTTCAATAGAACAGGAGTCGTAAAAAGAAATATCCTGCGATTGTGCTTTTCGTTTCGAGAATTGTTTTGTGGTAAGCAGCAGTATTGATGTAGAGTAGCAGAAAACTATTGAAAAAAAAAGACAAGAGAAAAAATACCTTCGCTTATATTCTCTTTGATAACCACATAAATCGGTTTACTTGCGCAATGTCTGCAGGCCAATCAAGCTCTTCGTAGTTTATAAGCGTGATCTTGATTCGCGTAAATTTCTCAGCAGGTGAGCTTTCAACCTCATTTGCGTCAGATGCGTGGTCCATAATAGATGCCAAAGCCGAGTCGTCCACCTGCCCCTCGCGGTCCATCGGGTGCAGCTGAGTAAATGCTTCCACTTCAATAGCCGTCAACGCAGAAGCAGCCGTGCCGTCGCTTACGTTGTATGGCGCCTCCTTTGTTCGTACACCTCTGGGTGGGCAAACACGTTCATTTAGCTCTGCATTCTGCTGCGACGGTTGATCTGCAGGTCGCAGCACCGGACGCACCCGCGTCTCGCTGCGCAGGAAATCGAGCGCCACCCAACTCTGCGCGTTCGCGGGGGAGTAGCCGCGCCGCAGTGCGAGCGCAGCGAGGTCGAGGCGGGACGCTCGGCTCAACTTGACACCCCTCCAAATTGCAGCGTAGCGCCACCGTTTTGCGTACGCCACACGCAGGTAGCGCAGCACGTCAGTATCGCCTGCCCTTTGAGCTAGTCTGACCGCCTTGCGGTACTGATTCAGCATCTGCTTCGTGTGTGTGACCGACGGTGAGGGCTGCGACGGCGCTGCGCAAGCGAAATCGTCCGTCTCTGCACCATCTTTGCTCTCGGCACTTGCGGCAGAGGTGTTTGCCTGGCAAAGAATCGCGTTCAGCCTTTCCACAACCGTCGGCAGGTGCATGGGAACAAACGGGATGGAGCGGCGATCCGCATCGCTACGCAAATCATCCTCAGTGACCATCGGTGCAGCAAGGAAAAGCACAAGTGGTGCAAAAGTCGCCAGAAACGTCAGCTGCGCCTGCTCCACCACGCAGCTGGAGTGAAACACGGTGACGGACGCCTTTTCCTTCACATGTTGCCGCGCCACCTGCTGCTCACTCGATGTGGGAGGCTGCTCAGACGGGTGAGCAAAGATGTTCGTTGATGTCTTTCCACCGATGATCGCCCGCGACGTCGGCGACGGCGCGCTGCTGGCGGACTGGGCCGCTGCTGTTGCCTCTTCCAGGCGGAGGCGCAGCTGCTTTGAATGAAGCATTTGCACCGGCACCTCTGCGTGCAGAATTGTTTCCACTCCCGCGCGCGCTTCATCCTGAGAAGAGGCCGCTGTGTGCCGCGTGGTGCAGCACGGCACAGGGCGAAGCGTCCACCCGAACTTCCGCACCGTCTCGTCCGCGATCCACAAATTCGACACCCGCTGCGCCGCTGCAGCCCGGGCTTTCAGCGTTGCGTAGGTCCACGTCACCACTGCACGGGCGCCACGCCGACGCGGCTGTGTTTCGGGGGCCGTGACGCGCAGTAGCTGCTGCGATAACGTCCAAGGGCAGTCAAACAAGGAGTCGCTAAAGAGAATTTGCTGCTGCAAGTGCGGCACGCAGGTGGCGGGGCTGAAGCGAGAAGCGTCGGTTGTCTGCTCTGCGTTCACCAAGATGCCGAAACCTGTAGACAGCGGGACCACACCCGGTGCCACGTGCACACCCCAACGCTCGTAAATGTCGGTCACCTCCACCCAGTACGGAGAGTGGAAGAGGAAGTAATTGTTCTGCTGTGCGTTGCGCATGTCAAAAATGCTCTCGCTCGTCGTCGCCTTGGGAGGAAAGGCAGATGAGGACAGCTGTTCCTGCTGAATTCTGCGCAGCCGCTCCATCCACGGCGAGCGCAGCGTCGAGGGGGACATAGCAGGCGCGTCGGTGCCACGTGCTTTCACGGTGCGCGGCTGCCGGCCACGATTTTTGAAACTGCTTGTTCCGGCACTCCCGTCGAGTGAACACAAAACACCTTCTTTGCCCTGCAGCTCTTGCCTACTCGAAGATGTGGCGAGATGATTGTAGTGGCGGCTTGTCACCTCCACATTGTCTTTTAAGTGCGGCGCGTGGCGCTGCTGACGATGGCGAATTATGGTCAACGCATATCGCGAAATCCCGCCGTACACGTCGAGCGGGATAGCGTGCTGCTGGCAGGTGGTGGAGTCAAAGAGACAAGACAGCGTCGTGCAGCTCACAGGGATGTATTTGGTACCAAAGTAAGTCACGCCGCGGTCGCTCCAGTTGGCGTGCAGGACCGCGAGGGGGTGGCCGGGGGGCAGCGGGGTGCCGCATTCCTGTGCGCTGTTTTTCAGTGAAAAGGGGTGTTGTTGCAGCGAAGCCGTGAACGGGTGTATTGGACGCTCGCTCTGCCGGGAAAGAAGAGTATCGCGCTTGTTGCTGGCGTTATCAAACGAAACACCAAACGGCGCAAACCATTTTGTCTTCATTCCGCCAGCTAAGTCGTATTCTCGTCGATGCTTGTTCGTACCTCCTTTCTCTGCCCACACTTCCTTCATCTGCGCAAAAAGGTAGGGATAGGCGGTGAAGGGAAAGAAGTACGGCCGTGCCAGATTCTGCATCACGACCAGCTTGCGTGCCCAGAAAAGCGTCAGAAATTTCAGATACCCTTCTTCCAGCTGCAACACGGTCACTGGATTAGGCCAATACGGCGACGGCGAAGACGTTGATGGTGATGCGTGCATCCAACGCGCAGCTCCCGCACGTGATGTGCCAAGCGATCCCGTGGAGTGCTGCCGCGTGTTTTCACTGCCAGGGTTTCTCGTAGCGCTTTCCGACGATACGTCAACCGAACTCGATGCGGACCCCGATGCAAGCAACGGCACCACAGACCACGGCGCCACCAAAGGGCATTGTGCCCGTTTCCCCATGTACCACGCCTTCAGGGCATCGGTGGCTTCTGTTGTACACGATGTGCGAGTGGCGTTGAACAGCTCATTGTAGAAAGGGTGCATCCACTCACTGTCCGTAGTGGTCAAAAGTGGAGAAGATGCAGATTGGTTGTTCATGCTCGAGATAGCAAGGTTTGGCCCAGAAGCAGCGCCGTTCTCATGAGAGGTCCCGCGCTGACAAGGTGCCTGCGCTTTGAGGAGAAAGCACGTGCTTTCTTCTCTCCCCTTGTAGTCACGTCCGCTGTAGTCTGACGCACTTGCGTATTCGCCGTCGCCGAAGTCCCCTTCGCCCTCTGGTTCCTCTTCCACGTCATCTGTCAGACAATCGTCAATCCCTGCGTTTTGCCTCGTCGAGGCTGGGAGCGGCACAGGGAAGAAAGGCAGGTGGAATAGGAGACCAAGGGGAATCCAGTACGGTGTAGTTGCCCCCATCGCGACTGCGCTTGCGCCGCTGTCAAGCACCCGCACACCCCTGCCATCGGTGAAAGGGATGGGGGCGGCATACATCGGGTCATCTGCCAGGTTTCTCGCATGCTCATTGCTTTTGGTCGTTCGTCGAGCCCGCGGTCGCTCCCAGCACAAAGGCGGCGCCGCGTCGGAGCTCGCATTTTGCGAGTCAACATGCTTCTGAAGAGGGGCTCTTGGTGATGGCTTCTCCGCGTCCGCGCCACGCTGATTTGACGAGGGCAGCGTGGGTCGCACGAAGCGGTGGTAGTAGCCCTTCCACCACGCCTCGGCGTCGTAGCCGCACAGCTGCAATGCTTCATATACGTAGCCCACCACTGGCAACACCTCCACATGACCCACCGGTCGATCGAAGCAGTAAGTCGAAAGACCTGAAAACCCCTCTTTTCGGTTGAGCGGCGTTGCAAGTTGATGAAGTGTCCTCAGTGCAGCCTTCATCTTTCCCGTGCGGTGCGCATCCGCGTCGGCAGCAAAAACTTCTGATGCTCTGTTTGCGTTGCCACCCGGCGACGGCTTGTCCGGTGCGCCAAGGCCGAGTAGATATTGTATGGCCGCCCGCAACTGTTGCTGCTCCGCATCGTGTTTTGTCTGGATGACTTCCTGCAAGAGGTGCGAGTACGGTCCACCGTGCAAAGCGCATGGATTTATGAAAGAGGGCTGAAGCAGTGGTGTTTTCTGTGAAAGCGGGTGCGACGGTGTTGAAGAGCGACAGGCTTGCGTCCAGGCATGATAGTAGCGCAGGGCAGGGCGAGGTACCTCGCTTAACTTTCTTTGTTCTGTTGAAAAGAGACAGAAGCATCGCATTGCGACGCGTGATTAGGATGAAAAGTGTCTGAGGGCGGGAAAGGCAAGATGCCCACAAAATAGCCGTTGTATTGGCGTGTGTGGTTAAGTTGCCCATAGCAAAAAGTAAGAATACAAAGAGCAGTGAAGCAAAAGGACGAGATAGTTTAGAAAAAAATAAGAGAAAATGTGACTACAAAGAAAATGGAATAAGAAATGTTGACATAAGACGTGTTCGTTTCCAGAAGTGAAGAAGCGCTAGGTTGAATTTGACGCGCTTTTTCTAAACCCTTTTGGTCAACATCTCTGGTACAATAAGCGCTTTCGCAGTTACTCTTTTATTTGCCTTCTCTCATTCAGGTTGCGTTTGTTTCCATTATAGCAAAGTGAGAGCAATTAGGCTTTCTGCTTTTATTCTAGCTTCTAGTAATTTGGGTTTTGATTTTTTTGAAAGGTGCCTCGTACAATCAAAGCAGTATAGAGAAAGCAAGTAAAGAAAAGAAGAGGATGCACAACAAGTGTGTGCTACTTCAGCTTAAGTGCAAAAGAGTGGCAATCTATTAGCGGCCAACCAAGCTTCTTCGCCACATAGATCCATCACCACGCAGCGCTACGCAGACCTCACAAATTTGCAAGTCGGCGGTGAGCAAAAGAGAGAGAGAAGCACGGCACTCGCACACACAACGTAAACTCCCTCTGATAAACCGAGCTGGGACAAGGCACAAACGTGACAAGTTTCAGAATTCCTTCTTTCTTCGGTTTACCTTGGAACTAACTAGCAAAATAAATTTAAACGTCCCCCAAAGCGAGAGTTGATTCCATTCTTGAAACTCCAAATCAAAGTGACAAAAGCTGCGTGCAAAGGAAAGAGAGAGGCAGCCGGGCGGTAGAGTAAGGCAAATTGAATGGATCGAAAACCGTCAAGGAACTTGAAAAAAAAGAATTTAAAGCAACGCAATCAACAGAGAAGGAGGGAGAAAAATAAAACGCAAAGTGTAAAAAGGGAAACAATCTAATCACTTTAAAGGTATTCGCAAATTAAACAGCAACAAGAGACAACTGTACAGAAAAAACCTATTGGTCTCGTTATTTGTATGCTAGGTTCCGAGACTTTGATAAAATGAGCGAGTCTATTGTGCAGCAAGCGCACTTATTG
>MDUD01007566.1:0-10130 GCA_002216565.1 Crithidia mellificae | reverse complement strand
GCATTGTAAAACCACCACTCAAGAAAAGAAGAAAGCGTTTTTGTTTTCTTCTCCCTTTTTCCAAAAATTCATTATTGTTCGCCGACGAGTGAGTACACGAAGTTGAATGTGTTGGATGAGCTGCAAATTCTACGAGTAATACATGTGTGACGTAAAAAAAAAGGATGCAGAATATCTTATCACAGAAAATTGACAAACGACAAATAGATGTCATGCTCCTCTTCTCGCTCCTCTCAAAAATCGTGTTTTCTTTTCTTCTTTGGATGTGATTTAACTGCACCCAAATGAAAACGGACCTTTCCGTTCTACCTTTTTTTTTAAACATACTGTTTAATTGTCCATCGAGCGCCTTTCATTGGCCTAATTTATTCTTAATCTGCGGTAGCCTTTGAACTTGTGATAATAAAATTCTCTGTATTCAGAAAGGTGCGTGACACACCACGCACAAATCAGTCAGCTTCGCTGACACCACTTCTACCGCCAGTATCAATTTGACGCAATTTATCTGCGTACCTATACCTAATTCTATTCTTGTATCTTCAGCTTATTCTTCCCGGGCAGGGGAAAGGCGAACTTCAACGATTTTCCGAACCTCGCCACATCAAGGTGTTCGTTAATAACAACCAACAGAAAAGGAACTAAGTCAGAACTTTTGCCTTTTTTTACTAGCTCCCCTTAGTTGCAGATGGGGTTTTTGAAGGTGTCAAAAGGAAAGGAGCCGGGGAGAGGGAGTGCGTCCCCTGCCGCAGTAGGACAAGAAGCCTTTGATTACATCTACGAGCAGTGCCCCTTTGACGGCGCACGACCCGGCGAGCGCTACCTTGAGATCGCCCATTTCGAACCCTTGGCGACCGCCGTTCACCTCAATCTCGAAGACCTATCCCTCTACCTTCTCGCCTTTTTGGCGGATGAGTCGTCCAAAATGATCTTTAAGATCTCAGAAAAGCGCTTTGTCGCGTGGATGACGAACCTGGCTGCTGCCCTGCCGCGTAGTGCGGCTCCGCCCACCAGCGCGAACGGCTTCGCCTCTCTCTTCGACGCTGCGCACGCCGCCGTCATCGAGTTGAACGGCCGTCTGCGCAGCAGCGAGGAGCAGCGCACCAAGTTTTATCACTTCCTGTACAACTGGTGCCTGAAAGGCAACACTGGGTCCGACCGTGTTGACATAGCGAAAGAGCTGTGGTCTTGCTTCTTTTCTGCTTCGCCACTGTCTTTTACAAAAGAGGAGGCAACGCTGAAGTTCACGGCGTACGTGTGCTTTCCTCGCATCAATCAGTGGCTGGACTTCATCACGGCGCAGGCGGAAAAGACGAAGGAGACAAAGCCCACCGCGTCGGTACTGGAGCAGATGGGGGTGTCGTTCGACACCTGGTCCCAGCTCATTCCATTTGCGAAGGTGGAGAGCTACAGCGAGTACGACGACGAGGACTCATGGCCGGTGGCGATGGACGACTTTGTGGAGTACGTGCAGAAGCTAGAGAAGGGCCGCAAGCTGTGACGATGCACCTTTGTGAGTTGTTCAGGAAACAGCATGATAAATAGATGGGAGAGGGAGTTCCACGGTGCCAGATTGTCATAAAGTCTGTTTTCCATCCGCACGCGTTTCTGCTTCTACATCAGAACAGTTGGTTGCTGCTACATCGTTGCTGAAATGTCTTTTTTTCTTCTATTGTTGTTGCGTCGAAAAATCTCAGATACACGTCTTTTGCGAAGGTCATCGGGCCCTCTTGTTCTGCGCACGAGGCAGAAGTTTTGTTTGTCAGATTGTTACACAATTTTTTCTCCACCCAACTCGGCACCCAAATAATAAATACCAATTTTATATTTGCTAAAGATCACCTTCTGTCTGTGTGAAAATGCTCGCTTTGTTGTGAGAAGTCTCTTCGTATTTCTCCTCGTACACAAGTCCTTCATGATGCCTTGCGCATGATTATGAACTGTCTGAGCGTGGGCTTTCACCGCAAATGAAAAACAGGGGCTTTTATCTCTGTTAAATTTTGTTGTTGTTGTTGCATTGCATGCTGTCTTGAAGACTTGCAACTCTACTATTTTTCCACTTTATTTCCATCTGCATCTCTCCTACACATTCTTGCTTTGATCACCTTAATGTCCACGATTGACCAATCGGTGCGTTCGTAGATGAATACCACTTCACGAAGCCAGAATGCCGACGCTGCTCATGTAGAACCTCCACATGTCCGCACATCTCCACAGAAAGAGTCCGGGAGATCAGCGTTAACATCATCGACCGCGTCGGCCGTTACAGCGGAGGCTAAATCAGCAGGTGAGAGCACCAACTCCGTCTTCTCCCTGTTCCGACGTCTCCTCACGCAAAGTGAAGACGATACCACCTCTACGACGAAAGAGACAAAAACGAACACAAAGGGTCTGCAGACATCGTCTGCCCCGCCTTCTAGCGTCAAGCGAAAACTATTAGATGAGACGAGCGCACAAGCAGCATGTCCGCCACAAGAACCACTACCGTTTCATAGCACTCGACAACACCGTCTCAAGGTGGCGGTGGTGGGTGAGTCGGAGAGCGGGCGGACCACCTTGTCCAAGAGCTGCAGCACCGCTGCCGAACACAAAACGTACCACCCCCTCGTGGTATCCGGGCAGGCCGCCACGCTGAAGATGGAGTCGTCGGTGCTGTCGGTGCAAACGTACGACATCACTCGCAGCAGCGCCGCTGCAAAGTACGCACCGGGTATTTTCAACTTCGTGGCAGGTCCCGCAGTGGTCACAGCAGGGAGGAGTGCATCCCCAGCGCGGGGCGACGACGACGTGCTGGAGGTGACAGTCGTGGACAGCGGACCCGCCCCGCTCAGCGACGGCGCTGGTTCTCTGGCTATCTTGGAGGCAGATGTGATTCTCCTTTGCTTCCCACTTTTTGGCATTAAGCAAGTTGTTCCTCTGCAGCAGAACGAGAGTGGTGGTGGTGGTCTCGGCTTCTTTCGCGCGACGAAGCCGACAGAGGCGTTTATTCACTCACGGGACTACCAGCTGCTCACCACGCTGCTCACGCTGCTTTCGACGCGATGTGGATCGGTGAGTCCCATCACGCCATCATCGCCGTCGTCCTCGGAGTCAGCGTCGCCGACACCGGGCCTTCCCTTCGTCTTTCTCGTCGGCACCTTTCAAGACATGCTGAAAGATGCGTCTGTCGCCGCATCGCACACGATTCTGCGCGCGCTTCAGCGCCTGTGCGACCGCGTGCGGCAGCGTTCTCCTGCCATGCTCCCCGTTGCAGATGTTTTCGCCGTGAGCGCCACGCAAGCCACCGCCGTCGCCTTGACGAGTGACAAACAGTTTGACCTCAAAGACTGGTGGCGGCAAACACTCCTTCGCGCGGCATCGGCGAGAGCTGCAGCCGCAACAGCAGCAGCAGTACAGAGTTCCAGGCGAGCCTCCGCGAGCGGTGCCACACAAGGTCGCGCCGCAGCTCCGTCACACGCCCCTTTCATATCGCTCCCACTACTGCGGCACCTGCTTGCCCACCCGAACCGCCTGCAGGCACTTCACGCCGGTGTGCGGCAGATCTTTAACGGACGCGGCAGTCCACGCTTGCTCGACGTGTCCGTCGACACGCCGCCCGGACTCACCGCCGCGTTCCAGGAGACGGCGTCGGCGGCAACCCGCGCCGAAGACACTCGTGTCACGTCCCTCGTTGTCGACTTCATCACGCAGCTGAAGGCCCGCAAGCGAGTGTGGATGCTGCCCCTGCCAAAGCTGTGGCGCGTGGCGTTTGCGCTAGGGATGCAGACCCGCGAGCACCTCTACCTCGTGCTGCGCCAGATGGAAGCAACGGGCGAGTTGACGCTGCTGGGGCGTGGTCTGAGCTACACGCAGGAGTCCCGCCTCGGCGCGTGTGGACCAACAAACGAGACGGTGTGTTTGAACCCCGCGCTACTTCGCACGTCGTACTCGATTCTTTACGTGTACGCCGACTGGGTGGCGCACCGGCAGCGGCGGCATGTCCGGCGGTGCCTGCGCAACGTCAGCCTGGAGGAGTGCGCCGCGCGCGACCCGAAGGCGTTGGCGGCACGTGGTGCTTTTTCCCTGCCGCTGCTGCGCCGTCTGGCCGCAGCGTTGAACCTCAAAACAACTACGTCGACCGAGGCAGCGGAGCTCATTATATCCGCTCTCGTCGGCTCTGACGTGGCGTACCTCGCAAGCGACGCGCTCTGCGCGCTGGACACGAGCCGGCCTTTCAGCGCAGCATCTTTCGCGGGTCCGTCATCATCGTTTTCGCCAGCGCAGTGTCAGGACCCGCTGCAGCCGCCCGCATCATCGCCGCTGTGCAGCCACATCGGAAGAGCGAGTGCACGCAGTGACAGCCGTGAAACAACGGCGGTCAGCCCGCTTCGTGCGCACGCACTCACCCGGCAGCCCGCCGCGTCCAGCGATGCGTTGATGGATCACCTGTCACCGGCTAGCTCCAACGGAGGAGACTACCCTGCGTCTAGCTCTACTTCGGGCGTCCCCCCTCTGCCACCCGTTGACTTGACCGCTTCAACGGGCTTTTCACCCAACGTCACGGTGGCGGAGCTGACATCGCTCTTTCTTCTTGGCGAGCTCACCTCCTCGGCTGCCGTAGAGACGGACTTAGCAGGCGCAGCATCGTTTAGTCAATTGGGAAATGCCTCTTTCGATCCAGTGCGTGCTGCCATGCAGCGCACCAACCGCTCAGCAAGTCCGTCGCGGCCTTTTGCGTCACCGGACGATCACGTTGTCCTGGTGGTCCCTTCTCTGCAACCGAGCACGTTGTGCCCGGACGCCGTCACCCGCTACGTCGCGTCGTGTGCGCGCCACACCAGCGTGGCTGCAGTGCCGTCAGTTTTGCAAGACGGCACGGACGGTGCTCTGCGGTCGTCCACGGTGTTGCTGCGCGTAGATCCGTTCCCCTACGACTTGATGTCGCTGCTCACGTGCCGCTTTGCGAGTGTAGCACTCCGGGTAGAGAGGGTGTGCGCCAACGCGGTCCTGCTGTCCTTCAATGTCGCTGAACTTCTCCACCCCTCTGCCGATCACCTTGCTCTCTCGCACGTGCGGTCTCCCAACGCCGCGAAGCAGAGCGCCGATGGCTGTTGCTTTCTCCTCTGTGCCCCACCGCCGGACGAGACAATTAGCTGCGCCGCCGTGCTTCGACTTGTCTGCTTTGCCAACTCTTCGCTGCGCGTTGCGCGGTTGCAGAGTGCTCTGTGCACGGAGCTGCGGATGCTTTTGCTGCAGCGGCTGCCCGGGATGACAATCGCCCCCGAGCCGCTGGCTGATCGTGCAAACGCCACCAGCGTTGTCGACGATCAGCCGTTGTGCAGGAATGTAGAAGAGTTTATTCAAGTCTTGCGCTCAAAATAGTTTTTCTTTTTTTTTGAGAACACTTTTTTGCTGCTCTCCTCCCCTTATGCGTAATTTCATATATTCGCAAAATGCACTGTCTATTGTGTACAATTCAACCCTAAGTATCAAACTTGTTTATGTGATTGCCATAGAACTTTTCAATTTAGTAATGATGACACTGAGCACTAACGTTGCGGCTTCTCCGGCAAAAAACTTTTTTACCCCATTTCTGTTGCTCCTAAAAACGTATTAGCAAATGCACAACTTTTAATGTTTTTTTGACAATGCAGCAGCTAGTCTTGTTTTGTCAATGCTGTTCTTTCTTCCTTCCTCTTTTGTGTAAACAATAAATGCTGCCCTTCTTACTCCACTATTATATTACTTTACCTTGCTCTTTAAATCTTATATCCACAATCAACTCCTTTCTTCGGCTCTTCGTAAGCAATCAAAATTGGTTCGGAATTTACGAGCCGCCAACTTATTTCCCAAGCTTTCATTTTTGTTTCCAACACACGCACACACAAAAAAAAACCCTTTTTTTTAAAGCTTGTTGCTAACTACCAACTGCTTTCCTTTATAAAATTTACTTTATTAACTTATACACTCTCTGTGACTTGCCATTTTTCCCTTTTTTAAAAAATCTTTATCTTACCCTCAGCAACTTGCCTCATTATGGGTGTTGACTTGAAGGAAGGTTTTCCAGACGCAGGCGGTGCGGTGTGCAGCACCTTCTTCAGCTCCGTCGATCTGTCCGACAAGTTGTGGGCCAGCATCGAGCGTCTCGCAAAAGCCGACGACGTCACCTTTTGGACGGTCTTAGCAAACCATGAAAAGCTGGCCGTGGTGCTGCTGAACGTGGTGACGGCGGTCGACCACGCCCACAGCTCCCACGCAAAGGCGCAGCGGCGGGCTGTGACGGCGGAGAGCGAGCGGCACGTGATTGAGATCGTCGTGCGCACCGCCACGTCAACGGAGCCGTGTGCGCGCCGCGGCGTCGACCCGGCCAGCCTCGCCGCCCGACTCAGCGTCCTGCTACCGTGGAAGGCGCTGCTGCCGGCGTCGCTGATGCTGCTCCGGCACAGTGGCGCGGCCGCCTCCGTCACCCTCTCCTCCCTCGTGCTGCTCAACCCTGGCTACCTCTGCACGCTGAACTCGTACATGCCGACGTGGTGGGACAGCGTGAACCGCCTCGCCGTGCGCTGCTCGCATGAGCTGCAGCGGGGCCGCTACCAGCGCCTCCCTGGCGACATTCTGGCTACATTCGAACAGGTGTACCGGCTGACGAAGCAGCTGTGGGCGGTGCTGCAGTGCGCGCCGTTCCTGTCCGACTACATCGCCCTGCCTCGCACCCTGCGCTCGCTGCGCATTATTGTCGATGTTTTGTCTCCCATCCTGCAACACTTCATTATCGTGTGCGATGAGCTGTCGACGCGGCGTGCCATCCTCAGCCGCGCCAACTCGGTCATCGTGAACGCCGCCACAAACACCGCGTCGGTGCTGCTGCTGTACCACGCGTACACGTTGCACGGCCCGCAGCAGCAGAAGCACCAGAATGAGAGTTTCTGCGCGCCGCAGATCGTCAACGCCACCTACAGCCGGCTCCGCGAGCACCTCCAGCAGTACGCGCAGGGCTACACCCAGTACATTCTGCAGGTGACGCAGAACCAGTCGTTTGTTGGTCTGCTCCACCACCTCTGCCCACCACCCACCCGCGCAGGTGACACAACGGGCGAGCACGCGCTGGGGCAAGTGCTGCTGGGGCTAACACAGGAGATGACGGACAGCAACGACTTCGCCGAGGCCGCACGCGGCACGCGGCAGCGCTTCTTTGAGCTGCTGCTGCTGGATGTGGTGCGGCAGGGGGTGCACATCGACGGGCTCCTGGCGCGTCGCTTCGTGACACCGGAGGAGGCCGCGAAGCTCGGCGCGTCGGAGGAGGCGGTCACGTGCGCGCTGGCCGGTCTGCCCGTCGCGGGCGGCTCTGCGGCGTCCTCGCCGCAGCCAACGCCGGCCCCGGAGACGGCGGTTTCACCCAGTCCTGCCGCTGCGGTGCCCGCCGAGTTGGTGGACGACCCGCTGGTGGCGATGGTCCTGGATGTTTTCCCGCAGTACGCCCCGGCGGGTGTCCGCGCCGCGCTCAACTTCTACGCCAACGACGTGGAGCAGTTCATCATGGACGCCAGCATGGAGAACCTGCCACCCCACCTGGTGGGGCCGCTGACGGCGACCGGGCCATCCGATGCGGAGGTGGCGGCGGCGCTGGCGGCAGCCGACAACGACGACCGCGTTGGCGCCGTCTCGCCGGAGGTGACCGGCTCGGAGGGCGTGGCTCGTGGCGCAGCGGCGTCTGGGCCTTCGGCGGCACATTTGCAGTCGTACGACTACGACGACGCCTTCCAGCCCGAGACGCTCTACCGCCTGCTCGGCCGCGACCTTTACGAGCTCGTCACGGACTCGGACGCCGACGACGGCGCCACCACCGCCGCCGGGGCTGACAACGACGACGACGACGCGTACAACGCACACGGGCTGGAGGATGAAATGGACTACAAGATGACGATGAACGACCACCGGACGTACATGTCGGACGCCTTCGATGTGGATGAGGAGATGAAGGCGAAGATTCGAATGCTGAATGAGGTGATGTACGAAGACGAGCTCGATGACGGGCAGCAAGACGTGCACCTGGCTGGCGGTGACATCGTCGATGACGCCGACGACGACGACGCGGAGGGCGGCGGGCGTAACGGCCGGCGCGGACGCAACCGGCGTGGCGGCCCGAACGCCGGCATGAGCCCTGCGCCGGCCGCACACGCCGATGCCACCACGTCGTCATTACCAGCACCCGCTGCCGGGGCTGCAGGCGGTACGGCCGCCCCGCAGCGCGCGCCACACGACGAGTACCACGACAAGCGCTACCACGAGAAGCGTGCGAAAGACCGCGTGTCGCGCACGAAGCAGATCCAGGCCGAGCGGGGCGAGCGCGTGCCGGCGTACGCGAACAAGAAGAAGACGTCAAAGGCGAAGGCGAGCGGCACGAAGTCGAGCTTGCAACGCGCGGTGAAGAAAGGCAAGTACGATCCTGATGCATAGCCAAATTGCAGTAGTGTGACCTAGCTGCACGCTAATGAAAAACGAAGAGCCTGTGGCGTTGAAAAAAAAATTATTATTATTATCTTACTCTTTTGCCTACCGTTGTGATCGCAATGAGAATAAAAAAAAATCAAAAGGAATCTGGACTTAACTCAAGTGTTTGCAAAACTTGAAAAATTCATGTTGCTTTTTGTCATCCGGATTCAGAAAAACTATTTTTTGCTTTTCGAGAAAAACAAAATGCTTAGCGTTTGGAGAGTTCCTGTCACTCTGCCTAACTAACCGAATGCAAAGCACGGTGTGTAAAACTATAATAATTATTTTTCCCTGAAAACTTTTCAACTTTGCTTTCTTTTTTTGTTTATGTGTGTCTTACTTGTGTGCGAAAGAGCGCAGAGAAATTCATTTTGCTTACTTTCTACAACCCATTTTTTTTTCTTTGTCCGTTTCGAAAGAAAAATGCAGCGACTGGCCCGGGCATTCAACGTCGCTGCCACTGCAACCTGCGCTGGCCATCTTGGCAGCTGCCGCAGCAACACCGCCGCCACTTCTTCCTTTGTGCATGCACCCCTGTTGGTGCAGCGTCGTGGCCTTCGCAACCTGCACCAGTACCCCCACGCCCGTTACAAGAGCCTCGTCAAGGAGCACCGCCGCTTCGCCCGCAACTGGTTCCTCACGGGTGGCAACAACTACGAGCTCGTTTCCGAGGTAGGGCACGAGCGTGAGGCGACCGAGAACTTCTCCACTTTACGGGATGACAGTGACAACGACGCCTACGTGCTCTCCACGAACGTGCTGGAGGACCTGCCGCCGGCCGAACGCCTCAACGCCCTGGTGGAGCTCATGCGAAGGCGGTGGAAGGTGCGAGACAACAACCGTGGCTTTGACAAGGCGAAGATGCTGCTGAAGGCGCTGGAGTGTTTTAGCGAGATGCGGCAGCTGGGCCAGATCAAGGTGTTCATGGAGTTACCGGAGCCCGACCAGGACACTTTCTTGCAGTACGTCGAGGGATGTGCGAAGTACGCACAGGCGTGCTCGCACTCGCACCCGGATGCGGTGGCGATGGTGCTGCGCGCAGCCGAGATCTGCGACGAGATGCGCTGCGCTGAAAAGCGCGACGAGCTGCTGCACATCTCCGAAACCATGGCGAAACGGCTGGACCGCGCTTTTGCGTCGGCCCGCCCACACGCCACGAAGGCGCAGCTCAACCCGCCCTCCATCTCCGAGGTCCACAGCGCGCTGCGCCTGAAGCAGGTGAAGGCGCTGGAGGAGCGCTTCAAAGACAAGCCCTCTGTGGTGGAGAAGCCGAAACCGCTGGAGTTCTTTCGAGGGCCGCGTAGTCGGAAGATCTATCACCACCCGATGCGTAACAACGATGTGCACCGCAATTTGCTCGCCATCCCGCACCGTCCCGAGACGCGGTCGTGGTCCACATAGCTGTTTTCTTCCACGTTGGATTGTGTGTGTGCTGCTGTCACTAATTTATATATAAAGGTATTTGATTATCACAGAACTTGTTTTTTGACTAAAGCGCCGGCTTGTCTACTTACTGAAAAACAAAAAAAAAAACTCAAAGATATAAGTATCAGAACAAAAAAAATGATGAAGGTTACAAGCATTCCGCTTTCCATAGAGTTACTTCAACCGATCGCTCTTACAATGACGCTACTAATATGTCTGTGCTGAGGGTTCTGCAA
>MDUD01007563.1:0-15558 GCA_002216565.1 Crithidia mellificae | reverse complement strand
TTAGTGTGTGTGAGTGTGCAGTGAGTCTTTCCGCCGCATTATTACATTGAGAGCAAAGAAAAATAGAATATACTTAAAGGCCATGTCCCTCACCAGCTCTCACGTCCTGCTGCAGCTGCGCCGCACGCCGCTGCGGTGTGCAAGCGGTGGTAAGTGGTGGAAGGAAGGTCCGCCCGACTACACCCGCGCAAACCGCCGTCGCATGGAGCTCGAGCAGCAACGCATTGCGGCAAGTCAGTACCTGCCACCCATCGAACCCACACCTGAACAGGCGTGTCAGTTATACCGGCGCCTGTTGAAAGAAGGGACGAAGACGCTAGTGGTGACGGATAAAGACTTTTTTCGCCGCAAAGTGAGGTACGAGTTTGAGGTAACTTCGCGGCAGACCAGTTCGCGGGTGCGAGGCATTATGTTTGAGAAGGGGCATTGGATGGTGGAGAACAAGCTTGGTGGTATTGTGTAAAACAAAGTAGACGGTAAAAGGCAAAAGCTTCGGCTTTGATGCTGAATTCAGTTGTTGCTGTTGTTGTTGTTGTTTTTGTGGCCGCGATGCAGTTGGTTCCCTCTTGATCATCTTTAATATCCCCCTTCTCGCTTCTTCAAGTGTTTCACAGAGTATTACATGTTGATAGAAAAAAAAAATAAAAAAGGAAAAAATTGCTAATGCTGACAAAAAAAAAGAATGAAAAAAATGTATATTTGTCCTGGTGGTCATAAGATACAACGGGAAAAAAAATGATTTAATTGGTGTGCAACTTTCTGTTATGCCTTTTCATCGCTCATCAACATTTCACCTTCCTCTTCTCAACCTTCAACTACTTTTGCTTTGTTTCCCTGAAGTAAATAGCTGGTGACCAAAACTCTACGTGAGTCGATCACCTTTTTTTGCTCTAGAGAAACGTTTTGGCGTTTTTGTTTTCACTTCCCTACTCAAGAATATCTCGAAGTCACCTTTTGCTCTTGGCCGGGAACTTGAAGCTCAATCAAGGGAAATAACACGATGGTGGAAAAGACGTATCTTCGTTACGTCGTCGGCCCGCAGGGTGGGGCGGTGGTGAGCAGCGCGGCCCTCGCAATGGACTCTGCCGTCATTCCCCCTCGCTACACCGCAGCAGCGGGCAGCAGCAACAACAACTCAAACCACAACAATAATCGTGGCTCTTTTAATGGACGTGGCAGAGGCAACAACAACAACAACAATTACAGTGCAGGCGGCAGGGGCCGGGGTGTGGGTCCGCTGGTGGCTGCGGCAGCCGCCGTCGTCTTCGTCCCGTCGCTCGAGGCCGTCCGCGTGTACTCCGTCCGCAGCGGGGAGCTGGTGCACACGCTAATTCCGGCAGAGGCGAAGATGCCGGTGGAGGTGACGACACTGCACGTCGTCCCTCTCGACGCGCAAAACGCCAGCAGCAACGCCACTGAGCTGGGGGCTTGGCGGACAAGCAGTAGCGCAAGCAGTGGGGGTGGTGTAGCCTCCGGCACCCAGGCGTCGTTTCAGAACGGGTGGCTGCTCTTTGTCGGGTACTCGAACGGTTACGTGGCCAGCTTTGCGTGCAGCGCGGCGAACAACTACGGCATGCCGGTCTGCCGCTTCTACGCGCTGGGGCACCGCGTGGACACGCAGGTGCTTGCGGTCAGCGTCGATAGCAGCCGAGCCACGTTGTGCTCTGGCGGCCAGGACACCGACATCACGGTGTGGGATCTCGTGAGTCAGGAGGCGTCTTTCCGTCTGCGTGGCCACCGTGGTGGGGTGGTGGCGCTGTCCATGGTGCCATCGAGCACTAACACAAACAGCAGCAACGCCGTGGCCTCCGGCGCCGTCTCGCGAGATCGCACGCTGCTGCTCAGCGGGTCGGCGGATGGCCTCGTCAAGACGTGGGACCTCACGCTGCGCCAGTGCCTCTACACCGTGATCGCCTCCGACACGCAGATCACCGCCATGGTGGCCGACTCGCAGGGGAAGCGGCTGTACTGCGGGCTGCGGGAGAACTACTTGAAGGTGTACAACACCGAGCCGCTGCTGCTGCCGTCGGGTGAGGCGACGGCGGTCTCGGAAACCGACGCGGTCGGCCCGAACTCGACGAACAGCGCGCTCACGTCGCAGAAGCACGAGGACGGCGCCATCGTGGACCACGGCAACGTGCCGCGCAAGTACCACAAGCCCATCACCGCCCTCGCCTTCTCGCACGACGGCGCCTACCTGGTCGGCTGCACGAGCCGCACGGTGGAGGTTTTCCGCGTGCTGACGGCCGAGGATGTGAAGAAGAAGGTGAACCGCAAGCGCAAGCGACGACGTGGGCCGATCAGCGCGGCGCCCGCTGCGGAGGGTGCCAAGAAGACGAAGAAGGACGGCGACGCCGGTGAGGACGAGAGCGGCAGCGACGGGGAAGGCGAAGACGAGGGCCCGGCCGAGGCAACCCAAGAGACCGAAGACGCCACGACAAACGCCAAAACGGAGGCAGGTGCCACGGCCGCCGAGGAAGTTGTTCTCCTGCGCACCTTTTTTCTCCCTCAGAAGGTGCGCAGTGTTCACTTCGTGCCGCCGACGGCGCGCGAGCAGGTGAGCGAGGCGGACACGCTCCACCTCGCCGTGACGTACAACAACAACACGATGGAGACCTTCACGACGACGCTGACGACCAGCGACCGTGAAGGGGCGGCCATGCAGACGCTGACGGACCTGAAGCAGCGCCACACCTTCGACTGGAAGGGCCATCACAGCGACATCCGCGCGCTGGCCTTCGTCGACACCGACACCGCGCTGCTCTCGCTGAGCAAGGAGAAGGTGATGATGTGGTCCGTCACGGTCAAGGAGGACCTGCTGGACAGCGACCACCTCGACAGCCACGACTTCTACGACGCACGGGAGGCGAACCTGGCGCGGGTGGACTTCAAGGGTGGGCTCAACACCGTGGGCAGCGTGGAGGTGGAAGAGGCGACGTGCATGTCCGCCATCTCGTCTCTCCTCTGCGGTGTGGGGCAGCAGGACGGCTCCGTGTTGCTGCTCGATGTGGCGTCGTCCGCGGTGCTCTTCCGTGAGCCGGCGATTCACGTTGGTGGGGTGAAGCACATGGTCCGCAAGCCAGACCGCTCCGGCTTTGTGACCCTCGGCGCTGACCGCCGGCTGCTGATCTGGTCCGTTGGTGTGGCCGAGGAGAGTCGGACGAACAACAACAGCAGCACCAACGGCACCACCGCTGGCGCGGCTACCCTCGTACAAGAGCAGGAGATCGAGTTGACGGAGACGCCGCTCTGCGCTGCCTTCAGCCCTGATGGCCGTTTCTTCGGTGTGGGGCTGCAGAACAACAACATTCAGCTCTTCTTCGCCGACTCCATGAAGCCGTACCTCTCCCTCTTCGGCCACAAGCTCCCACCCACCTCCCTCGCCTTCTCCACCGACGGCACGCTGGTGGCCTCCGTTGGCATGGACAAGTCGCTGCGTTTCTGGGGCACGGACTTTGGTGACTGCCACCGCGCCATCCACGCCCACGACGACTACGTCACCCAGGTCGAGTTCCTGGAGGACACGCACTACGTCTTCACCGTGTCGATGGACGGCTCGGTGAAGCAGTGGGACGGCGACAACTGGACGATGGTGCAGCTCTTTCGACAGCACCAGCGCGGGGTGTGGGCGATTGCGGCGACGGCGAACGGCACCTGCATCGCCACCGCCGGCGCTGACCGGTGCATCCGCTGCTTCCTGCGCACGCAGGACATCGTCTTCCCGCAGGAGGAGGAGGAGAGGATGGCGCAGGAGGCGATGGACGAGGAGGCGGCGAAACGGGCGGCGCTGCAGAAGCTGGACAGCGCCGAGGGCGGTGCGGCCGAGGTCGGCGTGGCGGGTCAGCAGACGGCAGCGACGGCCGAGGCCGCTGAGCGGCTGATGGAGGCGCTGGACATTGTGAGTGTGGAGCAGCAGCGCGTGCAGCGCCACGACGAGGCCACCCCGCGCCACCCAATGCTTCTGAACATGTCCGTCTGGGAGTACCTGTGGTCCGTCATCGAGACGATTCGCCCGAGTGAGCTGCGCTACACCCTCCTCTCGCTGACGAGCGTGCACGTGGATGCGCTGCTGACGGCGCTGGAGTCGATGCTGACGGAGCGGGCCGTGCTGAACTACGAGACGGCGTCGAAGATGGTGTTGGCGCTTGTCATGATGCCGGCTGAGTCGGCCTCCACGCAGGGGCTGCGCGCGGCGGCCATCCGCGGCGAGGTGTCGGAGGTGCGGGGGGCACGCCGGCTCGCCACACTGCGCCGCCGCATCTCCGAAGGCCTCGACGAGAGCGTCAGTCGCATGGATTACAGCGTGGCGGGTCTGCACCTTGTGCGTCAGCACCTCGAGGATGCGGAGAAGATTAAGTTTTTTGACCGCAGCAAGGCACAGGGCTACAAACGGAAGTACCACAGCCGCGCACTCCCTGGCGCCGCGGACGGCGAGAAGAAGTAAGACTCTTCTTCCTCTCGGCCAATCTTTTTCTGGAAAGGGTCACACTGGTGTTTGTTGCATGGTTGTGTGAGACCTTGATCTTTTTTGGTCTTCTCGGAGTCTGGCTTACCTTAATAAATTTGCTTCTCTCTGATCGGTTTGTGAGAGGATATCTTCTTTTCACCTTGAAGATATTTATACTCTTTTATTTGCCTTATAAAATTAAAGACGTCGAGTCTACGCGTATAACATTTTTTTTATTATTTAAACAATGAGTATTTTTTAAAACTACAATGACAGCTCTAAAGTGCAAAACTAAAGCTTTAAAAAAAAAATGTAGATTTTGAAGGCTACACAAAGAGTTAAATCAGTTTATTAGAATCATGAGGAAATGGCAACATCAAAACGCAAGGATAACTCAAAATACGCGGTTTTGAATTGGTGCCTTTTTTGTTTTCTGCATGTAGCTTTAATTACACTTTTTGCTCTCCTTTTCCGCGGAATCCTGTGGTGGTACGAGCTGTGGGCGTTTTTATTTCCAACGACGCTCTCGTTTGCGTTTAAAAAAAGGTAATGCCGTTCATCTTTCTCTGCGGTATAGGCTCATTGAGTTTTACCACTTCAATGCATGTTAAATGTACGTTTAGATAATATTTACTTCTCAATACATCCTTCCCTTAGCTTTCACCACCTACACGTTGTTGTTGTTGTTTTTTGCTCTTAGCGTTTAAAAAGGTCTGCGAGAGAAAAGAGAATTTAAAACTTCTTTTATCGCACATACCGTTTCTCTCCTTTTCTCTCTCTCGCATTCTCTGTCTCTCAGCTGGTTCCACTGCCGGGTCCGTTTTTCTTTTCCCATTATCCCACCTCTTTCTTGTACTCTCGAGATCGAAAACTGAAGGATGATGCGTTTAGAGGAAGCTTTCCATTTCTACGTTTCAAATCCTGCCAGTCAAAATGAAAACTAAAATAAAAGATACCAAAGTCAGTTGGTCTGAAAGAAATGGACCGTGAAATACAACTATTTTCTAATAGATGTACGCTATTCTGCATAGCCTAGCGGATTAGAAACCTCTGTAGTGACTACACCTTTCTTCGTTCGCCTTTTCCCTCCTCATCTGATCGATGTGCCATTGTGAAACCGATTATAAATTTCTTTTTCCCAATCGTCAACAATACTCCATTTTCTTTTGAAAAATAGTTTCACTTTAAATAAAGTACATCTCAGTCAAATTCGCTATGAATTGAAAGAGATAAGGAAAGGGAGGGCAAAAGAGAAAGAGCCGCAGACCTTGCGTAGCTTCGCAACTTGTTAAATTGTGCAAAGTAGCGTACATCTATCAGAGAGAAAAATCGTTATTCACAGCACTTTTTTCTCATAACAGGCTAGCTAGTTTCATTTGGAAAGAAAAATTTCATTTTGACTGGCGGCATTTAACACTTACGAATGGGAAGTTTGCCTTAGACTCATCATCCTTTTGGCTTCCCGGCTTCTAGCCTTGCTCAAAGAATGGAAGAGCCCGACTTCTGAAGCTGTCACACCGCTGCTGCTCCGCCAGACGTCTCTCCGTCTGCTTCAAAAGCCGCTCCGCCTCCTCCATCAGCGCTTCGCGCTCACTTCCCGCCTTTTCCTGGGTTTTCAGAGGTTGAAGCTCCTGGCACTTTAGATCGAACTTTTTTCCGTCGAGCTCCTTCTTCAGCGCTTTTGACGCGATCGCGTTCCTCAACCAGCTGCTATTGTGCGCGGTCAAGCTACATACACGTGGTCTCGTGCTTCTGAGTCTGGCGCAAATCAGCTTCATGGAACTTGTGGAGCTGCTGCTCAGACTGCAGGGACTCCTCGAAGTTGGCCTGCCGGGCATTCAACTTCAAGAAGCCGCGCGCCTCTGCCAGACTGAGACGCTGCGTGATCAACTTGTCATATGCTCTCATCCGAAGCCGAGAAAACTCTAATGGAGAACTGGCTCTTCCTTCCTGAATAGATCGCCGACTGCAGGCTCCCATTTGGTCACTTTTTTAAGGCCACCTGCTTGAGGTGTGTGTTCTGGACGCTTTGGTGCGCCGACTTGAAGTCCAGTTCCAGGACCGGCAGTACACAGTTAATGGCCTGCTCCTTTCGAACCGCGCCGTCGTATCCCATCAGTGTCAACTCATCTTGACCATCGACGCTACGAATGTACATCGACTCCACTTTTCTCCCATTCTTCTCCAGATTCAGCTGCATGGGAAACGCCGAGCTTGGCGCCTCGGATTGGCGGACCGCCTTCCTGATCTTTGCTCATTTGTCATCTAGAACGAGGGCATCGTTCAGAGAATTATTAACCGAGGTATGCATTATGTGGGGGTGGTGGAATAGTGTGGTAAATGGATTAAGGTGGTGGGAAAACGGAAAAACGGACCCGATAGTGGAACCGACTGAGGGAAACAAAAGGGAGAGAGGGTTGTAATGGCTTAAATAGGCTTAAATCTTGAAACATTCATCTTCCTCTTCTATGTTTCCATCAGAAAAAATCAACAAAAAAATTCTAGCGTCAACTAGACTGATTTATTTCTTTCTGTATGAGGTTGGCAACCACCCTCCATCCCTCACCAGTACTGAACTTTCTTGCTAGAACTCGATGTAAGTAGAAAGACACAGCGCGTCGCAAGTGAAAAGCAGCGAATTGAAGAAGAGGGAGAGATAAGTATGAGAAACACCCACGCGAAAGTTATCAGCGCGGCGTGCGCAGAAAGCCATGAAGAAATTAGGAACTGATTTCAGAGAATAATTCTCTCTCTGATTACTTGTGGTGTTGTACACTTTGCTTCCACTACATGTCTGACTACCTCTCCACCTCTTCTTCTTTTTTTGGTAGGTATACAGAAACAGATGGGTTCAAACTGAAAACTTTTTAAGTTTTTAAATTTCTAGACGATACTGTGTTGAGTAAAATTACCCCCTCTCCGGATACAATGTCACTCACACGTGCCCCACAAGGCACCACCTCCCCCGCCCCCGCCTCCCTCTCCGTGGATGAACTCGAAGCCAAACTCAATGCCTTGCACGATTACCTGAGCACGCCCTATCGTGCCCGCGCAGAGGCGATACTGCAGCAGCGGCGGCGACGTGAGCGGCTTCCACTGGACCTCAGCCCCTCCTCACCTTTCCGACTCACCGCCCCAACAAGCGACGCGATGAACAAAGAGCGTGTTCCAGTGAAAGGTTTGTGCACAAGCGCCACAACCACCTCTTCCGATCGGTCTAACATGGTGGCGCAGGTCCCTGCAATCACGGCGAGAACATCAATAACAGCAACACCAGCCATTGAGGCTCCGCCACACACCGTTACTTCCCCTGCCGTCTCCCTCTTCACAGACAGCGCAGCTGGAGCAGAGCAGGCAAGGTCTTCAGATGCACATGACATGGTCCGCGCATCAGCAGCACTAGTGCTCTCCGCGTCGTCAAAAGACAAGGAGACGTGGACGAACTCTGAATTTCACCCAGCGGAAAGAAATGGGAGAGCGAATTGGAGAGAGGACATGGCTGTGTGCCATAGCGGTCCAGTGGCAGCCAGTGCTCAGGAGAGCGAGTTCAATGCTGTTCTTGCACAGCGC
Organism: Crithidia mellificae; assembly: GCA_002216565.1. Lineage (NCBI taxonomy): Eukaryota > Euglenozoa > Kinetoplastea > Trypanosomatida > Trypanosomatidae > Crithidia > Crithidia mellificae. The sequence continues at coordinate 7,541 of MDUD01007563.1, read as the reverse complement.
CGGATTCAGCGTCTAGAGTGGCAGGTGCGGATACTCGCACAGGCGCTGCAAGAGGAGCGTGACTGTGTCACTCAACTGAGGGAAAAGGTGGTTGATCCCCTGCAAGCGTTGGTGGAGACGTCGGTGAGGCGTCAGCTAGAGCTGGAACGAGAATTGGCAAACCTCAAAGGTGTGCCACTGCAGTTTTAGCCCTGCCTTTCTGACGTCAAGGTGCCTTGCTTAGCGACTGCTTTTTCCTTTCTGAGTATCCGCTTGTATTCTTGAGCCCATCTGCTTTTTGCTTGTATAGATTCAAAAATAATAATATTAATAAGGATTTAATTGCTGAATTAAACTTGCAGTCAGCGACTACCCCGCTGAGAACCGTGTAATTGTCCCGCGAGGCAGAAATCTTTTCCAACTGCCACAATGTCGACCAGCGTCTTGTAATGTCGCAATTGTAGACTCTCAATTTGTCCTTTCGCGTTTTCCCACCTCTTCACCTCCCTCTCGTTTTCTATATCTTCTCATCACTCTTTTGTTGTTTGTTCGTTTGTTTGCTTGTTTTTACGTCCGGCACGCAATTGCGACCACAGAAGAACATCCTGGTTGCTTAACCGTTACGTTAATTCTCCATTCGTCTTCCTTTTTTGCTTGTTTATTTGTCTCAGCTTTTTCTCTCGCATTTTTTCTGTTTTTGCTTTTCGCTACCTCTCATCCACTACCGTTCAGATCACTTGCTTTTCATTATTGCTATTGTTTCTTCTCTTATCCTCTCCCCACACATTCCCTTCCTCCCTTCCTTTTAGATCCCATTTTAAAGAGAAAGTGAGACAAGCAATTTGAAAAGAAAAAAACATGAAGCCTCTCATCACACCTCGTCTGCGGACGCCTCCCTTCCCCACCTTCCTCACTGTGATCGCTGGATGTCTCCTGTTGCTGTCGTGCTCCGCCGCAGCCTCCCCGCTGTACCTCCTCAATCAGCGCGCCGGCGGCCTCTTCACCTTCGAGGCGCGCCGCAACATCAAGTTCGCCTACGATGCCATGTTGGATGACAGCACCTACAACTACCCCTACGCCTTCACAGCGGAGATGAACACGATGGTGGCGGATCTCTTCACCCCGGGCACCCTGCAGGCCATCGGTGGCAACGTCGTCAGCACTTTCGACGCCTGCACCGCCGTCACCTCCGTTAACGTGCTGATCGCGATGTACACCACCGGAGGCTGTGCCAAGTCCCTCCTCCACGCCGGCATCGCGGGCGACTGCGTGGCCACCAACCCTCTCTGCTGCGTCCTCTACTGGCGCTTCCCGGCCTCCCTCTCCGCCAGCCTTCCGTTGCGCGACATTGACCCGAGGCTGATCTTTTGGGATGGCACAAAGGCGGTGAACGGGTTCTTCACCAACTTCAGCAGCGACTACCTCGCGAACTACTCAAGCTGTGCGGCGTGGCCGGTCGCACCGGCCAACAGCGGCACCACAAGCGCCGACGGCGCCGCACTTGCCGTGGACGGCAACGGAGAGTGGCGCTTCGTGCGACGCAGCCAACCCGCGCTCAGCTTCGTCGAGCACGCCCTCGCCACCCCCACGGCGGCGCAGACGAGCGAGCTGAATGCCCTCGCTGCCGCCGCCGCCCCTGCCTGGAAGGCCGCCCACCGCTTCGGTGACGTGACCATCATCGCCCCCATCGTCGCCTGCAGCGGCCTCCTGGTGGTGTGCTTCGTGATGCTGCTGCTCTTCTACTGCTGCACGGAGCCGGCGGCGCAGCAGGAGCAGGCGGAGCTGGCCATCCTGATCGACAACTTGGAGACCTCGACGGCGGAGCAGGAAGCCGAGATCTGCCGCCGTCGCACCCGCAGCGAACGGCGTGCCACCACCACCACCACCACCACCTCGTCTGGTCGGCAGACCCCACGCAACAACAGTTTCGCCAAGGCACCGAAGCAAAGCCCGAGTCCGGTGAACTTCAACCGATCCCTGTCCCAGTGCAGCGGGCAGCCGCCGTCGCAGCTAAACTTGCTGGACCCGCGCAGCGTGGCGGCGGCGGCGGCGGTGGCGGCCTCGATGGGCATGTCACCTTCTCGCTCCACCTCGCCGGCCCCGTGGCAGGAGGCGCCGCGCGCGTTTGCGCCGCCCTCCCGCACTCAGTCAAACCTGTCCAGTTCCTTGGCGCTCTCACGCCATGGTAGCCAGTCGCAGATTCAGCTGCAGCATCCGTCGCCGCCGCAGATGCTGGGGAGCTCCAGTCGCCGCTCCTCCATCACCCCTGACCACCGCCGCCCCGCGAAGAGTCAGAATAGTCCGCAGCAACTACCACAGCAGCCACAACAGTCCTTGCGGCGCGTTGGGAGCAACCTTAGTCGCAACAGCAGCTTCAGCGGGGGTCTGCCGTCCCGGCCGCTGTCCCGCAACGGCAGCATGCGTGGCCGGACAAGCAGTGTTCCTTTGCCCGGCCAGCGCTCCTCGCAGTCGTTCCAGAACCCGCTGATTGGTCGTCAGAGCTTCAAGAAGTAGCGCCATTGCGAGCTTTTTGTCCAACATTTTTCTTTTTGGCGAAAACACTATTTTGTTAATTAACCCTAGAGTTTTTTCTTATTATTTTTTTTTTTTTGGACGCATTTTGTGATATTTGGAAGCTACTTTCATCGAATTTTGCTTTCTCTTGATCACCCGTCGAATTTTCTTGTTTCACGTCTTTTTTCTTTTTCTTCATTCTTAGAGCTTTCACGCGAATGTATGACTGTGCGATGTTCGTTATTCACATAGAAACTCACACCGCTTCACTGAAGCGGTGCCGAGTCACCTCTTTCTTCTTCGTTTTTAGAATTAGCTTTTTTCTTTCTGCAGAGCAGCTTCCCTATTTTTAATTCCTGACAAATATTTTCTTTTCTTCATTCAGACGGAAAGAAAAGTGTCCCTATGTATCACTGTTCTCTTTGCGTTTTTTTTTCTTTACGTCTGCTGATGCTTTCACTGATGTCAACGCATGATTCTGTCGTGCCAACTGAGAGCGTTAAAAAGCCTTCTTAACTTCACTTCTTTTCCAAGCCTGACCACTGAGTTCAGAAACTCAGTGGATCAACAGGTATGAAGAGAGATAAATGAGTTAAAAGCCGCGGTAGAATAATTTGCGGAAAACTCATCTTGTTTATTCCTCTGTTCTTAATTATTTTTAAGCTTCTACTTTTACTTGTGGTCTTTCACAGAGCTCTTTTTTCCCCCTCCCTGTTGTTTCGGTTGGTGATCTTATTATCCAGAAGAAGTGGCTCCAAGCGATGCGCTGATGTTTCCACTTGAAAGGGCCGCACTAGCTCAACCTAGCAAGACTGCGAAGAGCAGTTCCAAGATCATAACAGCTTGAAACCGCTTTGTTTCTTATTCTGAATGTATGTTCATTACTTTCAAGCGGCTTTTACCCTGCTTTCATTTGGTGCTTGTTTTATTTTCTTGTTTTTTTTTTTACGCTATCGTTGTCACTTCACGACCTACACTATTCTCTTTTCCACATATTCCTTATTTCGCTTTTTTTTCTGGATCGGTTTGGCGTGTTTGCGCTGCAGACAGCTTCTTTGGAGAAAACAGGCTCATGCGTTTGTTGTTTTCGTAAAACCCATATTGCTACCATTGTGTATCAATTATTAAGCTGTCGTTTTAAGATGTATTTCGCGCCGATTGTCTGTTGTTCCCGTTTTCTTTTTGTTTTTTTTTCTCTTTTTCACACATTTTTTCTGTTTTTTTGTTTCTCATGTATTGAGTTCCGCAAATTTTTTAGACCAGAATTTTTTTGATGTTGCTCTTCTTTTTACCTCTACTCTCTCTTTCTTTCTAAGCTCATCTCTATATATATTTTTGTTTCCAACGCAGCCGCATGTGCACAAATGCGCGACTCGCAGAGCATTTTTATCCTTTTTTTTTGGTAAAGTTTTGTGCCGATCTATTCTATTTATTTCGAAATACTTTATTCGTGTCCTCGTCCATTTCCATTTAAGTGAAAAAAAAAAAAGATAGCAGCTCCTTTCTTTATTCTTGACTCAGAAATTTTCTCATCTACACATGAAGCTGAAAACCTGAGATTTACTTTTTTTCCTTTACCACCAGATTTAACACACAAAGTGGAGGTTCTGGTGCCAAAAACAAGAAAATAGGTTATTTCCTCATAGGTTGGGGCATATTCTTTAAAGGTCGTCATGTCACTCAAGCTTATTGCTCTGATTTTTTTTATCAAATTGATGTTGCACTGCATTCCCTCGGATACCTGTCTCTCCCTCTCTCTCCACCTCTCTGTTGATCTTCTTGTTGCCTTTGATTGCTGTGTACACACAAAGAAGCACAGACTTTCAAAGTGATTGGCACTACCTCACATCGTTTTTTGCTGCCAGGCAAACACATCGCGGTGAGCGTGGTCTCCTGTCAAAGTATCTCCTACTTGAGTGCCTCTTTATTTGTTTGTTTACTTCTTCGCTTCGTTTTCCTTACTTTGGTTCTTTGTAAATTTTTTTTTGTATCTGGAATTACTTAACTTTCTTCCTTTCTCTTCTTAAACTGTATACAGTCTGCCTTTTTTTTTCCTGCCTGCGTCTTTCACTAGGCAATTGTTTTTTGTTGTTACACAGCAGCTTTCTTTTCTTTTTTTTCTTTGTCTCGACTTATTTTGTTGCATCACTTTCCATATTTCTAACTCAATCTTACGCAAACCTCCCTATCATTCCCGTGTGTTACATTTGGGTGTGTGTTTGACTCCTTTCTTCTTCCCGTCATCCCAGATCCTCAACAAGCTTTCCTTTTTTTTTTTGCCCAGTGGTGCTTGGAAGCGAGAAGCAAAAGTAATGATGTCATCGCATAGCGGCTCTACCATGCCAAGGGGGGTGAGGTGTTTTCCTTTGCTCCTCCTGCTTCTTCTTCTCGTTCTCACCACGACACTCTTCACCACTGCAGATGCCGTAATTGCCTCCGGCACACTGCGCGACAGCCGCATCGGCGCCACCTACACGTACACCATGTACAACGGCACCACGGTAACGGGTGAGGGCTTTGTGACGGGCACCACGACCTACCCGTACGTCTTCGATAGCATTATGAACCGCTTCGTCGTGCACCTGCTCCAGCAGAACCTCGCCTTCCACAACAAGTCCGTCAGCGACGTGGGGGGCAGTCTGAAGACCTGCATGGGCAACGACGGAACGGACGTCACGGGAAAGACGTGCTACAAGGCTCTCCTCGCCGCAAACGCGCCGGCGGACTGCCCGGCTGCCAACGTCCTGTGCTGCCCCCTCTTCTGGCGTGTGGAGAGTCAGGGCATCGAGACGACCATGGCGGAGATGGACGTTGAGACGATCTTTTGGAACGGCGCGTACGCCATCAACGGCTACTACGCCAACTTTTCCCAGTCGTACCTGATGGAAAACGGGAACTGCAGCAAGCCGCTTTTCACCGACACCACGGCGATCACCTTGGCGGTGGACGTGACCGGGGAGTGGCGTTTCGTTCCGCTGCTCTCCTCCTACGTGCTGCAGGAAACCGCGTTGAACGTAGACGCGGCGGAGGCGGCGACGTACTTTGACAAGAGCAACCCGCAGGATCTGATCAACGCAGCCAAGAAGAAGCAGCGTCCGTCCTACCACATCATCAGCTCCTACTACATCCCCGTCATCGTCTGTCTTCTTCTTCTGGCTCTCACTGGACTCTTTGTCGTTCTCACCTGCTGCTGCGGCACCCGTCGCACCACCGCACGCGTCCACCGCGCTCAGCTGCGGCTGCTGGAACTGAAGTCCACCCCGCCCCCGCGCGGCTCCATCGCAATTTTAAACGATATCAGCCCAGAGAGCAGCAGCCGCAGCAGCAGTGAGGGAAGTCGCCGCAGCAAGCGCCAGGCCATGAGCCGGCGCAGCAGCATGCACGCTTCCGCCGCGGCCGCCGCAGCCGAGTCGCGCTCCGGCAACGACAGCTTCAGCAGCGGACAGGAGAGCAGGGGCGAGAGCGACGACGACGACGAGGGCGATTCGAACAGCCGGGAGGCGGCGTCGCGGCGCTCCTCGCACAAGCCGAAAGGGTCCACCAAGTCCCTCAAGTCGAAGGGGTCGAGTAAGTCGGTGAAGTCGAAAGCCTCGGCCGCCGCCTCGCGCAAGGCGAGTGCGAAGAAAACGAAGGAAGCCCCCTTCCCACCCCCGCCCGCCGCGCTGCCGGGGATACGGCCGCGGAAGTCCTCCGCTTACCCCGACGACGCCCCATCGCGTGCGGCGTCAGCGCACATGGCAAAGCGCTCCAGCTCGACGAATACGGTGGTGCACAAGGTGAACAATCCCCCACCGCACCCAGGCTCCTCGCAGAGAGGGCGGTTTTAGCGCTTGAGCTGATTGAGGGGGGGGGAAGAGAGGAAAGGGAAAGCGGAGGGTCAGTTCGATGATAGACTGCCTAAAAGACGAGCCTAGAGGAACAAGCTGCGCAAATGTGTGGAGCAGATGCTCTTGGCTTTCTCTCTTTTCTCCTTCTTGGTTTTCCCCTTCTTTACAGATTTTTTCGTTCCTTAAAATGGTTTTTTCCTTTTTCTACTATAAAGCTGCTGATTATTTAACCTTAAGTTTGCTTTATTCTGCAATTATTTATTTTTTCTGTTCATCTCGACAAATGTAAACATGAATGGCTTGTTGCAATGCCGGCAGCGGTTTAAATTGGTGTATGTTTTCTCTTTTTTGTTGTTGTTTCTTTTTTTACTTTTCTGGCGTAAATTGCATTAATGCTCTTCGACTAGTCTCCACCTTCATTCGCATTTTAACCAGGATTGACTCTAGATCGATAATACTTTCCTTACTTGATTTAATGTACACTTTGAAATTCAGTTTGGCGTTTCTTCCTTATTTTGTCCTCTTGCAATGGAATCTTATTTTCTTTCTTCTGAGCACCGTCTTTGATTGCTTTGTTGTCTTTTACATCAACTAAAACGACTCTTTGTCAGTATACAAAATGCGTTTCGGCGTTTCCTGTTTTGTTGTCTTTGCTTTCCTCTTGTGGCGGCTTTCACCAAAAGCTGTAGATCACAAGCTGTGCATTTTTGTTCTTCCTTTGCTCTTCGATCAAGCACAATGTATTAGTAGCTCCCTTTTTTTCTTTTCTACCTCTCTCGCGATGTCTTATCAGATACGGCTGTTAAGTCTTGCGTCTCACTTTTTTATTTTTATTGTTGTTTTTCTTTATGGAATTGATTTTTTCTTTTTATTGTTTTGTATTTCGCAATAGTCTCTATGCTATTTGTTTATTCCAATTTATGTGAAATCAGTATTTTCCTTTTTTTGACCTTTTTGCTTTAAATTGACGTTCTCTTCGAACAAGCTCTAACAACAACAACAATTCACAAAGACTGCATGTTTAAGCCACAACGAAGTTCAGTCCGTTCTTTACGTCAATCTGAAAGTACACCATCATTCGGCGATTTAAACATATTTTAGACAACGGAGTACTTGAGAAACTTCTTTCTTCGCTGTTTTCAAGCGCAAGTGGCATTTGACACTTTGAAAGCAAAGAAATGGCGGCTTGCATTCTTTCTTACATCTGATGTATGCATGTGT
>MDUD01007556.1:0-13163 GCA_002216565.1 Crithidia mellificae | reverse complement strand
CTTTAAGCGCTCAGCACGCCGAGCAGCATGCTCTCGTCGTACAGGAAGAACTCCTCGCCCTCCACCTTCACCGCAGAGCCGCCGTACTCCGGCAGCAGCACCGTGTCGTTCACCTTCACCGTCGGCGTCCAGTCCTTCGACCCGGCAGCCACCGCCACCACCGTACCCTCGTTGATCTTGCCGGCCACCTGCTCCGGAATCAGAATGCCGGCCTTCGTCTGCTTCGCCGCCTGGGTGCGCTTCACCAGCACGCGCTGGCCCAGCGGCTGCAGCTTCTTCAGAGCGGGGGCAGTGAAGCGGAACATGATGCTGTTTGGATATTTGATAAGGTACGCGTAAAGTTAAAACTTGTTTGCCTTAGATTTGTAGGTTTAGTTTGTGAGAGAGGTTGAGTGAGAGCGTGTGAAGAGCTATCGTTGAAAGTGGCATCGAGAATGTAAAAAAAAAGAAGTGGCGAAGAGCAGTGAGTTGGCAGCGAAAAAGCATCAGCGGAGCGATGCAACAACGACACCAAAAAAAAGGTTGAGTGAAGGTTAAAACGGGAGTGAAAGAAGTGAGAGTGGCAGATGAATACATAACATGAAATATCGTCAGGCAGAATGAAATGGGCCTCAATCATCTGCTCCGGTCTGGAAGCAAAACAACTCGCGATTGAAACAGAAAAAAAAACTACCACAGGCATTCTTTTACGCTTCCAATTGATAGGCAGAAGCCTTGCTCAAAGGTGTTTCCTATTTTATAATCCTTTTTCGCCGACAGCTCACAATTAAACCTCCGCGTGATAACGACACAGGCTAGTGTTGATTCCGGCGAGTCCACCATCGCGTCAAGATCACTCAGATGAAGGTGTGTGCCTTTGTGTGAACGGCCAAAAGCAACTACTGCACACAGCACTTTTTCTGCGGTAGCTGTGACTCTTGAGGTTTTGGTAATTGAAAGCTGTGTGGTTAACTGCGCTGCCTGAACGCACGCGGCTACCACAAAAAAAAAAAAAGTCAAGTGAATATTCACAAGAACGGAGTACTATACATCTTATTGAACATCGTCAAACAATTAATAATGAAAGGAAGAAAAAACAGCTTGAGGTTAGTCCTACAATACAATCACATACTGTCCTTGTTTTTGCCCACCTCACGGCACACTCAACCGGTGCTTCGAGATGCTGAGACCTGTTTCTCAATGCTAGGCAAAAACATGTTTTGAGGTCGCCGGTCTTTCGTCTCGTGCAGGTACTTCAGCAGCGCCAGCTGCACCTTGTAGCGGAACGCTTTTTTCGTGTCCGTCAGCTCCGCCACCTGCGCGGCAGCCTCCGCGGCCGACAGCTTGCCGCTCGCCTCCGCCGCACGCACCACGCGCTCTCGAGTCGCCACCACCGCCTCCGCCGCCGCCGTATCGCGCCGCAGCTGTGCGAAGAAGTCAACGAAGCTGTCGCAGAGCAGCGGGTGGAAGAGAGGGAGGCGGAGGTACGCGACGAGGTCCAGCTTGTGGTGCCGAATCGGCGCCGTCAACACGCCATCGCCCACGTGCATTGCCCCGCCGTGCGACGCCTGAGGTGCGCTCTTTGCTAAAGTCTTCGCCTTCTCCAGCGCTTCGTTGTAGCGGAACTCAAGGTGGAAGAGGGACTCCGGCAGCCCGATCAGCGCGCGGTAGTTGTGCACTGGTGGGGCGCCGTTGCCGAAGTAGACCACACCGTCGATGGTGCGCTGGCGGCGGTGAATGAAGACCACCAGCATCTCCCGCACGTTGGCCCCATCGACGCAGTGGCCGCCGCTGCTGCTGCTGCCGGGTGGGGCGGCGGTGGCGTTGTTGTTCGAGTGGACGCCCGTCTGCACGTCATCCAGCGAGACTGCCAGCATGTCGGTGGAGCTGTAGTCGAGCCGAATGCACTCCTCCGGGCGGAACTGGGCGGCGCCGCGGACGGCGCTGAAGTACTCGTAGTGGCACGGCAGCCGCACGCGACGTGCCACGGGTGAGTCGTACGTCGGCAACGTCCCTCGCGGACCTGCTGCTGCCGCCGCTGCTGACGTGGCCCTTGTCGTGGCCTCCGCGGCGGCAGCATCGCGACTACCGGCGGCACGGCCATCCAAATCCTCCCCCGCTTCGTCGCCCGAATCCCCGTCATGACCATTCGCGGCGTCTGGCAACTTCACAGCCGCCTCCGTGGTGCCACGGCAGAACTCTTCCAGTCCCAGGCGGCCCAGCAGCACGTGCGCCACATCGCGGCCGACGTCGCGCGCGCAGTACGCCTCGAAAGACTCCGTCGCCCCGTAGCGACGGGTGAACATGGCGACCGGCCCGACCGCCAGCACACCCGGCTGACTCGTCTCGTAATTTGCGCCGACGATGACGCGGCCGTCAAAGACGATGGATCGCTTCGTCAGCGCCGACAGCACGCTGTGGTCGATGTCCTTGTCCTCCAGGCACACGATCATCGAGCACGGCAGCTCCACCGCGTCCCCGGCCTTGCGCTCGTACGAGAGGGACGCCAGCAGCACGGAGGAGAGGGCGTCGTCGTCGAACTCCAGCCGTGACACGCCGTAGCCGTCCAGCACCGTCACACCGAGGACACGGAAAAGCGCCAGGGCGGCCTCGGCGCACGCGAGATCGGCGAAGGTGCCTCCGCCGGCCGCGGCAGCCGCAGCGTCGGGATCCGGCCGGCACAGCACCAGCCGCTGCGCCGGGAAGCCGGTGGAGATCATGGTGGACAGCGCCGCGATGGCGTCGAGGCCGGAGCCGTAGACGACGACGTTTGCGATGGACGTTGCGTTGCTCTGGTTCAGCTCCGTCAAGGCGTGCCGGAGCTTGTCCTCCGCCAGCACGCCGGACAAGGCAACGACGCCGCCGTGTGCGCTGCGCGCCTCCTGCTGCTGCAGGGCCCGTATCGCCGGCGGAACGAGGTACTGCCGCCCGGTGGCGAGCACGAGGTGGTCGTACGGCTCGTACACGCCGTTCTCCAGCTGCACAAACTTCAGGTTGGTGTCGATGTCGACCAGCGTGCCTTGCACCACACGCACCACGTTCGCACCGATGCTGAGGTTTGCGGTGGTGTTGAAGCCATCGCCGAGCCGCAGCCGCATGTACTCCCGCTCCAACAGTTCCATCGCATCCGCCTGCCACAGCTGCTGTTGCCGCAGCCGCGATGCCACGCTGTCGCCGATGGCCTGATTCGGGTGCTGCGGCACGCCGTCGGTGGCGATGAGCGTCACGTTCAGCAGGTCCACGTACGGCACCTTGAAGAGCTCGTAGAGCATCGCAAGGGCGGTGGCGCTGGCGCCTACGACGACGAGGCGGGGGTGCACCCGCACCCGCTCATCGCAGAGCAGCCGGCGTGTCGTGAAGAAGAGAGAGCTGAGCGCCAGGCTGGCCGCAGCCGCAGCAGCAGCAGCAGTCTTTCCTTTGAGCCCGGCAGCCGTGCTTGGGGCTGTGCTCCCAGCAGTCGTCGTGGCACTCCTCGTACTCGCGTTCGTGTGGTTCGCCGCGGAGGCCTGCCGGGTCAGTGCGGGGGTCACGTCGTTTACCTCAGGAATGCCGTCGGTCAGCCGCGTGCCGTGCTCCCTCGCGCTGCCGCTCGTCTCCGCGTAGTTGGCGTGCATCTTCTCCGCCGTAGTGCCACCCGGCTGCGACTGTTCTGATTGCGGTACGCCAGCGTTCGGAGGCGTGGCGCTGCTCCCCGTCTCCACCACACGGCGCGGTGGTACGTAGGTAAAGGAGGAGAGCGTGGTCTGGCAGAGGGAGGCGTCCACGCTGGTCAGGTTAAGCAGCACCGCTGAGCGCGTCTGCCGCAGCACCTCGCGGAGGAAAAACTTCAAGTGGTGGCGGAAGGCAGGGCGGAGGTAGGCGAAGCGCACGGCGAGGCCCGGCAGCTCTGCAGAGCGGTACCGCAGCGGCCCCTCCGCCGCCGTCAGCGCGATGTCGGTGGCCGCGTAGTCGAAGCCGCCAGCGGTGTTGAAGGAGAGGAAGCGGTCGAGGTCGTAGTTGGCGCGCAGGGCGTACACCTCCCCCACCGAGAGCGGCTGCACCGCCAGCACGCCAACGACGCTGCGGCCGGCCGCACCGGACGCAGAGGCCGAAGAGGCGGGCAGGCCCCACGACAGCGCGAAGACAGCCCGATGCGGCTGCGCGGACTTGTCGCCGCCGGGCCCGACATCGGCGAGGTCTTCACGCAGGGCGTGCAGGAGTTCGGCGGTGCAGCCCGGTAGACCCTGGCCCACCGCCACGTTGGCCGCCGTGCTGCTGGCGCTGCCCCCGCGGCTCTGCTGCTGCTGCTGGTGGTGCATGACGGCGTGTACGCCCGAGCCAGCCGGGGAGGCAGCGCGGTTAGTGCTGAACTGGCTCAACACGGCTGCCCGCAGCTCCGCGCAGGCCGGGTCGGTGAGGGCCACCACGTGTGCCTGCATCCCCGCCTCCGCCTCTAAGGAGGCGCGAGGGCAGACCCAGAGGGCACCCGGGGGCGGGGCCACCTCGCCGCGCGCGTTGTGCGGCTGATAGCGGCGGAGGGGCATGTACTGAAAGCGCTCCAGCACCATCGGCTCCGGCGTCGTCTGCGTGTGCGGCCGCTGCAGCGCCGCGTAATCGCACGTGGGGAATTCGCGAAAGATGTACGGCAGCAGCTGGTAGGCACTGTGCTCGAAGGCGGGGTTGAAGTAGAGGAAGAAGATGCTCGCCGTGCCGGAGGGGGTGCGGCCGTCTTGGTAGGCGCGTGTGTGCGAGCCGGCCACTGCGCCCGTCGCATCGCTGCCGTCCACGTTCAGCGGTTTCAGCCGCTCAAGCATGTCGGTGTTGTAAAGGCGGGCCAGGTACTGTTGCTCCTCCACCTCCAGCTGGCGCACGCAGGCGAGTCCGGCGACGACGTGCGTGACGGAGTCCTCGGCCACCACGACCTTGTGCTGGGCGTCCTGCGACTGCAGCAGCTCTTCCAAATAGAACTCGGCGGGCAGCTCCGTGATAACGCCGGGTCCACCCGCGACGAGCAGCGTGACGGCGTCGTCGTAGTCCTCCACCCGGCCCTGACGCATCGTAAGCGGCGGCAGGACGGCGGTGCGCGGCAGGTGGTGGAGCGCCGGCGCGGTCGCAGCGGTGGTCGGTAGTTTCGTCAGCCCTGGAAGGCCGTCCACGCACGCAAAGGGCCCACCGGTGGCGAGAAAGAGGTGCTCGACGCCGCTAAGGCTGCCCAAGGTGGCCCTCAGCAGGTCCATCGCGATCTCTTGCGTGGAAAAGCGGGGTGCCACGCACGCCGCATCCGTTGATTTTTTCGTGCCGCCCGCATTCAGTTCTGCCGTCCTTTTAATGCTATTGTTGTTGTTGTCGATGGTGGTGGTGCGGTGTGCGTCCTTCTCCGTGACGGCACTCGCAGGGGCGAGGAGCATGCGAAGCCACAAACTGTTGTTCAGCGTAACAGCCGCTGCTTTCGTCTTTTGAGCCGCACGCGTCGCCACCCACGCCTGCACGCTCTCGCGAATGTGCCGCTCCTCGTCATCGTCGTGCTGGGCGTGTTGCGGAGGCGTGTCATCCAGCGAGATAAAACCCACCACCACTTCCTTCCCCTGGTTGAGTGGTGCGGCTGCCGCAGCGCTGGTCGCCGTCTCCTGCGGCGAGGCATCTCTCACCGCCGTCACACTGATCATCGCGCTCTCGATCAAAACGGCGAAGTCGCGCTCTGTAAAGACCCGAAAGACGCGTGGGGTGGGCAGCCCATCGCCGACGGCGTCGCCCAGCTCCATCATGTGTGCGAGCGCGGCGGCATCGCTGCGTCGGCTGCGGCGGTAGCGCACACCCGCAATGGTGCTACTCAGCATCAGGATCCCAACTAAATTGATATATATTTTTATATACAACAGGGGTGTTTGTCGAGAGAAAGGTCGCAAGCAAATGAGCTTGTGAAAGTGTTATTGAAACCCACAACTGCTTCCCTATTTTGCTGTTGCTGTAGTGATGGAGGATGTACGGGGTCTAATGGTTTCTGACGCAAACAATTGCACCTATGGCAGGTAGAAGTACTTGTGGCGATGGAATGCAGTGACGTTACACAAATTGAAGTGGCGGAAGTGTCAAAAAAAAAAAAGGGGAGGTACATGAAAGGAAACGATGAAGATGGAATAAATTTAAAGTGAGAGGGCACAAGACACCTTCCTATCGCTTCAACCCTTCAATTATTTTTCTTTCCAGAGTAGCGTGCATTTTTTGTAAGGCCGATTTTTTTTTTTTGAAATACTAAAATTTACATTATTAATTGGGCATAACTTGCAAAGCCGGGGCTTTTGTCAAAAGTCAAACGCACAACGCCATTGTGTGCAATTCGTGAGATAGCCAATGGACTCCTCACGTCGTCTTTACGCGAGCAGCGAGAGTAGTTTTACTTGCGCTAGTTGGCAAGAATATTGCTCGACTGCAGAGACAAAGCAAGTGCTTACTCTCAATCTTACTATTTACAAAATCTTGTTTTTTGATAATAGCCTCACCGTTTCTCCCAAATCTCTCAAGTGACTCGACGCAGCAGCCATCATGCCTTCTTTCTGTTTTTTTTTTTTTTCTTTCTGAAGAAGTGTGAGGCTAGATAGAGGCGTTGAAGGAGAGCGTTGCGCGAGACAAGCAAAAGAGAAAGAGAGTGCGAGAAATACGAAATCGTGACAAAGAAAAAGGAAAGATAACCTGAAACAAGAGAAGAATAGCTCATTCGAGACGAAAATAAAGAAAGAAAGAAAGCGAGAACGAAGAGCAGCACGTTCACGCAGACTTAAACAAAGCATAATGATGACCAGAGAAAAAAAAAACGAGACGAGGTCGTCCTACGTTATCACGCTGGCGAAAGGATGCTATTAAAAAAAAATCTCTGGCCCAACTAAAAGCGACGGCTCAGCGTTGAACACCTTTCTCGTTGACCTTTGTTGTGCGCGCCTTTCTTTCCGGCCAAATGCCTCTGCTGCTTCCCTCCCTTACATCTTCTTCGAGATTGCGGTCAGGATGTTCATGCGCACCAGCATGTTGTCACGGCGCGCACCCGTCACCGCGCCATCCAGGGTGCGCTGCAGGCGCGCCAGCTCGTTGGCCACGTACTGGCCACCCTTCTCGACAATCCGCTCCGCCGTCTTGACGTAGTAATCGATGCTGGTCGAAGCGCCGTGCGTGGCCGCGAGGGCCTTCACCTTCTCCACCCCCGCCGCCTTCGACTCGTCGTCATCGGCGTACCCAAGCTCCGCAACGGCGATGGACATGTCCTCCAACACACCAAAATCCCACGAGAGGTCGCCGTTGGCCAGCCGCTGCGTACCGGCGCGCTTGTTCACAAAGGTAACGAAGTCGTCGATCTCGCGACCGCTCTTGTACTCCTCGTGGTTCTTGTTCTCGCCCTTGGGGAAGAAGAAGATGGTGGGAAAGCCGTGGACGTCGTACTTCTGAGCCAGCGCCTTGTTGCGAGCGTTATCGGCGTCAATGCGGGCAATCACCACGTCCGCGTCGTTCTCGTAAATCTTGGCCAGCTGACTGTACTTGGGCTTCAGCGCCTTGCAGTGCCCGCACCACGGGGCGTAAAACATGACGAGCACCGACTTGGTCGGGTCCTGCACCACCGCCTCAAAGTTCGTCGCCGTCAACTCTGTCGCGTAGTTCACCTCCTGCGGCAGCGCCAGGGAAAGGCCAGAAATCTTCTCCGTCAGGTACTTCACAAAGTCGTCCGCGGTGCGGCCACTCTCGTACTTTACGGGCTTCATCGACCCGGCGGGAAAGTACAGAATCGTCGGAAAGCCGGTCACGCCGAACTTGTTGCCCAAGTCGCGCTCCTCGGTGGCGTCCACCTTGCCGATCACGAGCAGGTCCTTGGCGTTCTTACTCCGCTCAAAGGCGGCGCCAAGGGTGGCGTACTCAGGGGCCATGTGCTTGCAGTGCCCGCACCACGGCGCGTAGAACTCCACCAGAGCCGCCTGCTTCTTGCCAACGAGCTGGTTGAAGTTGGACTTGGTCAACTGCACAACGCCCGGCATCGCCAGACCGGGGTCCTCGGCGTCGGCGGCTGCCAGCACGGCCACGGAGACCGCTGCCAGCAGGAGCAGCACAGCACAAAAACGCTTCATTATCGTGTTGAAAATGCGAACAACGAACGCAGAAAAAGGAGAAATCGCAGATCGTCGAGCTGAAGAAGAGCGAGAAAGGAAGAACAAGACGAACGGTGTCAATGGTAAAGAAAAGAGAAGAGGAGAAAGAAGAAATGTTTGACGCAATACAAAAAAAAAAGGGGAGTTGGAAAACCTGTTATCATAACAAGGTGCAATTTAATTTGTATGCAGAGTATATGGGAAAAGGTAAAACAAATAAGGCAAAGATAAAAAACGAGAGGGAGAGAAAGTGGTGGAGAGCAAGTGGGTTTAAAAGGGAACCAACGAACGCGTAGAAAAGGTTTTAATTGTCAGAAGATCGCTTGGCTTACACATCCAAAAATGGTGGAGTTCACAAGCGATTAAAGATACTCGCAAAATTGGGCAGAAAGAGGTTTATTAGGGGGTTGAAAAGACTTTTATGCTAGTTGACAGCGCTCTTCTCAACTTCACCGCAACTCTTTTTGAACAATACTTCAATGTGCCAGTTCTTCTTTCTTTGGAATACCTTATTCACCACCTATAAAGCGCTCGAAACAAACTTCCTTGATTTCACAATAATGAAGAGCTGACAAAAAAAAAGAGCGAAATAGAATTTAAAGACACATACAATATTGAGGGAAAAAGAATGTGATTTATTGTCACATGTCAAAATACGGGTGCTCCAGCAAGCAGTTCTACTCTACTGCTTAATCGCCTTGCCGCCTTTGAGCACGTGTTTCTCCACAAACTCCACAAGTGTGTTCATGTCACGTGAGTGCTGAAACTCAATCCCTGTCTGCGAGTGGGGCGGCACGAGCAGCACTGTCGGGTACCCTTGAATGTGATAGCGCCGCTCAATGCGCTTGTTTTCCGGCGAGTTGATCTTCGCCACAATGAGCTTGTCTACGAGGTCGGGACGGAACTGAACGTACTTGGCGAAGTCGCCGTAAATGGTCGAGAAATCCTTGCAGTGCCCACACCAGTCCGCGTAGAACTCCAGCAGCACATAGCGTTCGTGGCCCACCACGTCGTAGTAATTCTCCAGGTTTACGTCCTCCACATTTTCCATCTCGCGAGAAGGCAGACTCTCGCCTCTGCTCCGGCGTGCCTCGAGAAGAGGGACGGCAATTAGGAAGGTGATGACAAAGGTGGCGACGAAGATGGTTGCGAGCCGCACCAGCGAGCGTGTGCGCGCCGACATATCTGCAAAACGACGCGTTGTTGCTGGTGTTATTCTAATGGATTGTTTTAAGCTCTATATTGATATATATGTACAGGTCTCTCCTTTATCTTCGTCTAGTATGGAGGAGTATTGCTGTAACACGTAGAGGTCTCTGTGATGCAGAGGCGCAGTTTTTCTGAGAAGAGACTTGCTTGGTTTCAAAGAAAAAAAAAGGTCTAACTGTGAGAATGAAGCAGATGTTATTAATATGATTTCTGAGAGAAAAAGCAGTAGGAATGAAGCATCAAGAAAATGTGTGAAGTGGAAAAAAACGGTAAGACGGGGAAAAAGGCGGTTTGACCCAAAAAGCACAGGCGCTCCGTCTGTCCCGTCTTATGAATGCAGATATATATTCACAAAGACTATTCTAAGGAAAAGTACAAGAATACGCGCCAAGGTGATCTGGGAGCACAATACAAAACAACACCAACTAAAAGAAACAGAACTAATAAGTTCCGTTAGCCAAGCATAATCGATTGTGCTGCCCACCTAATGAGTACGAGAAGCCCGTACAGAGCTACACGCACAGCAACTCATTGCTCTGAAAAAGCGAACAGAGGAAAACAAAACGGTCCCGCAAAAACTGTCTTTTTCTTCGAAGCCATCTTCCTATTCTTTTTTTGGTTTTTTTATAGTGCGAATAGTTAAATAGACAAGATAAAGAGGTTTGGAAAAAGAAAAAAAGGAATGCAGCAATTTTCTCCACCACAACAAACACCAATAAGAAGCACAAAAGAAGCAAAGAAGAAAACAGCAGTCTCCTCGCATTCAGCAAAAGAGTGCAGAGAGCAAAACAACAATTTTAACAAGAGAAAAACAGTCTGTGAAGGTGCAACAAGCGTGCAGGCAACACCTACCGTTATGGTCACACAAACGCCAAGAGTAACAAAGGGCGAGGGGACTTGGAGGGCAATTGCGATCCGGTGAGCAAACAGGCGTCTAGCAAGAAACTAAAGTGAGAAATAGCAAGCAAATTTTTTTGAGCCCAAATGCTAAGAGAGATAGATCACGAAAAAGAGGAGGAAGACGTTTGCAAGATCAAACGGGAGAAAGAAAAAAGGCTGTTCTGAAAATTATCTTGAAATTTTTATCCTGTTCTGGCCATGTCGTTGCTACTGTCGCCGCCTTACTTGACTTCCTCACTCTTGCAGCCTGGCGGCAAGCAGCAGCACCCTCTTCACCGCTCTTCACTCTCCTTTCACTTCTTGATGGCGTTCGGCTTCTCCGACGCGGCGGCCACCTTGGCGGCCAGCTTCTTCTGCCACTCACGCGACATCTTCTGCGACTCCTTCACGTCCTCCTCCGGGAAGAGCTTCATCAGCCCCATCAGCCCACCCGAGACGAGCAGCATCAGGACCATCGGGTTCTTCACCAGGTCCATCACGCGCATCTCCTGCCGCGGCATATAGTACTGGTGCATCCCCGAAACCGGGATGAGCACCGGGCTATCCTCCTCCAGCCCCGTCCCCTCCACCTGCTTCACCGGAAAGTCGTTCGTCGAGGTGCGGATCAGCGGCTCGTGGTTGCCGTCGCCAGTCTCACGGTACATAACGTCCACCCGCATCGTCGGGAACTCGAAGTCGTGGTAGTCGACCTGCATTAGGTACGTACCGTAAGGGAGCTTGTACACGATGAAAGATCCGTCGCGCGCCGTCGGTACCATCACCGTCGACTGCCCGCTTGTCAGCAACACGCTGCCCTGCTGAATGTTGTTGAGGGGGTTCTGGCTGTCGGGATGCCGCAGGTACGCCTCCGGAAGACGCAGCTGCCCGTAAAAGGTGACGGTTTCCTCGGCAGCGGAGACGGCGATGGCGGCCACGCACATCAGCAGCGCGAGCAGCGCCACGCGACGCATCGCTCCGGAGCAGGAAATAAATGTCATTTTCTAAACGGAGTGAAAACAAAGGTGAGAAACGGCAAAGTATCTTTGCAGAGCGCAGAGGTATTTATGCTCTTAATCGAATATAGGAAGAAAAAGCAATGGATTTAGAATACTTCTTATTTTCTTCTTTTGCGAATGTGTGTGTGTGGGTGTGTGTGTGTGTGTGTGTGCAATTCTCACAGTGAGAAGTTAAGCAGAAACTAATGCTGCAAGGAATTCCACAGAAACGGATGCTGATGAGCAATTATTAAAAAGAATATGGAAATGGACAACAGCGTATAAGCAAGGGTGAAAAGAAGACAGAGTTGGCACAAAATGAAATAATTGAGATCACCGTAATATTTAACTGCAGAAACTTTTCTTTCTCCTTCGCCATAAAGGCGCGTCTCCTCCAGAAAAACTCACCGCGAGCATGCACAGATCCAAACGTCACGCGCGTCAGTAAATCAATTCGCAAAATTGTCCGAAGCAACAAGCCGCTTTCCGTGAGTCAATAATATTTTCTTTTCTAAAAAAAAGGTGACGGTGGAAAGACGTAAGCGTTGTTGAAACTACTGTGGAGAAAAAAATACCTGTTAACGGACCGTGACTGTCACGCCTTTTTTGGTTTTGTTTTTTGTTAAGTAGGTGAACAGCAAATGGCAAAGTAGAACAACTCGATACGGTGAGACAGAAAAGGGAAGAAAAAAGCCTCTATATAAAGAGAGAGAAATACACTCAAAAAAAAAAAAGGAAAACACGCAACGAACCGACCGCTAAACTGAGTGAAGCTTAGAACTCCTTATGTGCCTTTTTTATGATGATTTGAGGTTGCAATCTCCTGCAGATTAGCGCGCATAGTGAACGCTGAGACAAGCAAAAGAGAAAGGAACAAAGGAAGGCTTTGAGCAGCGTTTCAAAAAAAAAAGCAAAGCTGAAAAAAAACTAAAGCGCAACGCAATTGTTAAAACCAAGAAACACTGCGAGGTACAGAAGCGACCAACAACTTATCAGCACACGGCGTAACAGCCACGCGGCTAACGGCTCAATTATTTGCGTGTATGACACCACTCCATAACCAGCATGGCAGGCGTTACTAACGGATCACCACAAAAATGAGTAGAATCAGAATTACGAAAAGCACGGCAATGCAGATGAGCTTGCCCTTGTCACTGGTGGAGTCGATGAGTTTGCCTACCTTCTTCATTGCCCCGTCCAGGCGCTGCTGTACGCGCGTCATGCCGCGGTCGATGTCGTCTAAGATGTGCTCCTGCGTGTTCAGCTCGTCGTGGATGTTCACCGCCGTGTCCTTGACGCGGTGAATGCCACTGGACAGCCGATCAAGGGTGGCGTCATCTTGCTGCATAATGTTGTGCTGCACCTCGTGCTCCTGCCGCAAGAAGTCGTTGTTCTCGCGCTGAGCGCTATCCATGCCACCATCATCCTGCGCCGCTGCCATGCGCTTCCGCTGCGCCGCCTGCACCTTCTCCGCGAGCTGCTGGGCCTTCATCATATCCCGCTCCCACCCTCGAATGCGCTCGGCACGACTTTGCAGATCCTCTGCGGTGATCGCGAACGACTCCGGGTGCTCCATGGCGGTGTCCAGCGCAAACCGCATGTCCTCCACCGCCTCATTGCAGCTCGAGACGGACTCGAGAAGCTCGTTTTCGGCGATGACGGTCGGGGTGGCGGTCTCGCGGAAGCGCTGCATCTGTGTCGACAACTCTGTCAGCATCGCACCCACTTGCTTCTCCATCTGCGGCCACGGATCCTCGCGGGCGGCACCCGCGGCGGGCACGGCGGCGGTGGTGTTCGCAGCACCCGCCACCACCGTTGGCGGCATCGCGGATGCCCCGCTCAACGCGCCAGCTGAGCGTGGTACACTACTCATCGGATATTAAAGATGGGGTGGTGTTTGTTTGTCTATATTAGTCTAGCTAGATTTGTGTCTACTGACGTGTTTGCTTCTCTCTTTCTCTGTGTATGAGAAAGCGTGAAGAAAGCAATTTTT
>MDUD01007521.1:0-11490 GCA_002216565.1 Crithidia mellificae | reverse complement strand
AAGGTAATCTTTGATGACCAAGGAAAAGAGAAACCTGTTACCTCTGTTGAAGAGCCGGTACACGCGGTTGTCAGACGGAAACGACAAGTGAGAGAGAAAAAGTAGACAGTTGAAGTTTGCGCATGAGCTAGGAAGTCTTCTAAACGTTGAAAAGTCCTTTTTTTTTTTAAACCGGAGCTTGTCAAAGACAACCAAACCAACCAGCTTGATAATACCTTTAGGCGATGGAGTAGCCCAAAACAAAAACCTTGCTTTTACAACCGCTAGGAACTTTATTGGACCTAACCGTCGATATTAGTGGATCAGCAAAGTGGCGTGAAAAGAGCCCCGTGCATAATACAGTTTTTTTTTTAACCCTATTTGAAATGCAAATCTTCGCAGCAGTCCTCTTCTTTATTCAATATCTGCTTTTTTTTTTCGGGCGTCTTACATCTTAGAGCTTATTCCAAAGTAAAAACAGCAAATCGTAGAATGTGCACTTGACAAAACAGAAAAAAAAAACAAGGTAGAAAATGAAAGCAATCTTTGCAAATTCTTTCGCTCCCTGTTGACGGTCTCCCACCACAGCAAAGCGACGCATAGTCAATTTAAGCGAAACATTAAATCAACAACAACAACAACAACAATTGAACAGCCTAGCGTTGCTTCAATTGCATGCCACCCTTTACGCAAAATACGCGTCAGTTCCTTTTTTTCGCTTTCACTGCTAATTCCAGCTTTTGCTCGCCTCTCCTACTGATCAGCGACGTTCCACGTTGATCCGCACTTCTTGCAGCGAAGAATGTCCGGCATGTTGTCGTGGGCCTGCACCGTGTAGCTGCTCTGGTACGCGTCGTTGGCACCACACTGCGGACAGGTGTAGAGGGAGGTGGTGGCACGACCGGTCGGGGAGCCGAAAGTTGGGCTGCCGGTCGTGTTTTCGCCGTTTGGTGAAAAGACCTCATTGGGCGAGGTCGGCGAACCGCCGCCGATACCAATATTGAGCGACAGCGTCGATGTGTGCGTCAAAATGTTTGGTGGGCGGCGCTGGTTGCTGCGCACCAGCGTTGGCAAGTCATCCGTGTGCTTCACCACGTCTTCCGCCGTGATCTTGCCTTCTAGCAGTAGCCGGCGCAGAGCTTTGCCGGTGTTGCCCTCGTCGCTGAACTGCGACAGCACCAGGCGCTGCGCATCGGCGCTGCAGTGCGTTGTCAGCTCGTCTTCGACCAGCTTACACAGCCGCACCACCTTCACCCCTGGTGGGGCGTCGTCGATCTCCTGGTTCGTAAAGGCGTCGTAGAGCTTGACACCGATACGGCCTAAGTTACCCGCGTTCTCGTCGCCGCTGCTGCCGCCGCTGTGGCAGGTGTCCACCGACGCCCGGTCCACCTCCGTCTCTGCTGACAGCTGCTGCTGCGTCGTCTGCGGCAGCGAGCTGAACCAGTAGTTGAGGATTGCGTTGGCGAGCTGAATGACAGGCTTGGTGAATTGGCGCAGCAGGCCGCCAACGGCGACGCCCACGGCGGTGGACTGCAGCTGCGCCACTGTCACGTCGACTGTCGTCAAGGGACGCAGCAGGCGCAAAACTTCCTCCTCCACCTCCGCCGCCGTCGCCGCCCCGCTCAGACACCGTCCCGTCACGGCCCGCAGCTCCGTCGCTGCCTGCACCAGCTCCGCGTTGGTCGCGCTGCGCCGCGCCTGCCGCAGCTTGCGGGATAGATAGTCCGGATCGCTGCGGGGAGGGTAGAAGGTGGCGGTGGCAGGTCCTAGGTCGTACTCCTCGAGGTGGCTCTGCCGCTCGTGGCGTGCCTTCTTCGCTGCTGCATCGGCGGCGCCGTGGCGGCGGCGGCGGCTGGCGTGGCGGTCTTCGTCGTCTTCATCCGAGTACGCCGCGCTGCCGCCGTCGCTGTCCTCGCTGCTGCCCGCGAAAACCTCTTCTTCCTCTGACGACGCGTCCGCACCGCCGTGCGAGCGGTGGCGCCGCCGACTCTTGCTCTTGTCCTTCGACGACGACGACTTGGATTTTTCTTTCTTGCTCTTTTTGTCCTTCTTGTGCTTCTTCTCTGTCTTCTCCGCCTCTGCGACGCTAGGTTTTGCATTTGCGTCTGCGGATGGCGTTAAAGCGGTCTCCGTGGTGTCTTTGAAGTCCGTTGCCGCCGCCACGACCTCGTCAGTGCTCGACGCTGGGACGTCTGCCGTCGCTGCTGCTGCCGCTGCGAGCATCTCTTCTATGGCAGCCGCGCAACTCTCATCGCTGCGTCCATCCTGCACAAACGCGTTGTCCGCGTCGGCACCGCGGAAAAGCCGCACCTGTTCACTGTCCGCCGAGTTGGCAAACGCGAGGGTGGCAGCAGCATTTGGGCCGCACAGGAGGATCAAATCACAGCCCTCAGGCATTTCCTGACCTGCCTGAGATGGATCAAGAACCATCGCCGGCCACCACGGGTAGTCCGGCTGTTTCACCCAGACCCACGATCCAAAAGAAAAACCGCTCTCGGTGGCCATAATGGGGGAGATAAAAATAATAATAGAGAGAGGGAGAGAGCGTGGTGATGTTAGCTTTGATGAACGGTGGTTGTGTACTTGACTGGAAAATATATTTTTTGCAATGGTCAATGCACGCAGCTCCTACACTTTTATAGTTTT
This sequence comes from Crithidia mellificae, assembly GCA_002216565.1. Lineage (NCBI taxonomy): Eukaryota > Euglenozoa > Kinetoplastea > Trypanosomatida > Trypanosomatidae > Crithidia > Crithidia mellificae. Next base: position 8,865 of record MDUD01007521.1, on the reverse strand, counting down.
GAGCAGACGTACAAAAATTATTGACGAGCAGATAATAAAAGGTGCTCGCAACTAGGAGTGAGGAAAGCGTGTCAGACGACTGTGCTCTCAAAAATCAAGACAGAGCCTAAAGTCCTTCACAACTGAGCAGTTTGTTGATTCCTTCAAAGCAAGAACATCAGCAACGACAAAAAGGTGTACGGAAGAAGAGGACGCGCACAGGTTGATGCATTTAGAGAAGAGAAGAGTAAAGAGACGCCTCAAGCTCAGCCACCAAATCAAATCATACATAGGAAGACGTTTAAAATAACAGAGACCGGCTTGATGAGTGATCTAATTCGCAGCATCGGCGGACTGGCTGCAGTAAACAGCAGCAACAGAAAGGGCACTAGTAGTTTCGCTCGATTTTTGCTAGCGTAAATTTATCTCGACAAAACAAGTTCTACGTGGCATGAAGGTTAAACAACTTGAGCAGAGCACTCTGTTTAGGGACAATTCCGACACAAATGTTGCCGACGCGTTAAATTCCGAGCTTTCAGTAGTCAAAGTTATCCAGTTGTCTAATTGTTTTTTTTTCTCTTTTATACAGGCAAAACGGCAAACAACGCTACCTGCTGTGAAACAGCCAAAAGAAAAAGACCCAGTCAATCAAAAGAAAGTTTTGCAAAGCCGAGCAGCTGTGTAACCTACATCACAGCGTACAGTAAAGATGCTGACAGAAGTGACAACAATGTGTTTGTAAGCTTCTAGGGCAGATCTATAATCACACACCAGGTAACAACAAAAACTAAAGGAACAAAGTGACAACAAAACATCAACAGGAACTTTTGACAATTAAAGACAGCAACAACAACAGAAAAAGAAAAATCAAAACTACATGCACATTTAAAACGGTCGCACACAATCACTTACACATCCACACAAAGATATTTAGAAAACTTATGTTTTTTTCTTAGATGAATATTACAATGGATGCGCAGAGTGTCGTGCGACGACAGACGTGTGCAAAGAGCCGACAGTTTAAAGTCTTCAAAGCCTTTGCAATAGCAGTTTCTATTATTCTTTTCCCCTTAGCCTTGCATTCCCCATTGATCGCCGCACAGACAGTTTTTTTTCCACTCTCTTGTGTTGACTGCTATTAAACGTGGCGCAAACGACACATGTAAAAAGACAGGCAATGCATGTGAAAAACGCGAGACATTACAGAGACAACTCAAAGCGAACACATGCACACGCACACAAAGAAAAAAGGGTCAAACGTGTGCACGCAGCGTCCGTCTCTACTCCTGTGTCCAGGCATTCTTGCAGTTCAGACAGGTAATGTACTTCGTCGTCGGCTCATCAGCACCGCGCACCTGCAACTCAGTGAAGGTGCAGTGACGCTTACCGCAGCGCTCGCACTTGAAGAGCTCCGTGATGTTGAGGCCGGCGTTCGCCGCGGCATCCACCGCCTTCAGCTGCGTCTGCACGCGCTGCGCCTCCAGCGACTTCTGCTTGTTTGTCAGGAAAACCTCCATCGGTTGCTCAAGGTACTTCTTCGGCGTCCACTCCCCATCCAGCAGCTTCGTGCGCAGGAACTCCATATCCGGCTCACTCAGCCGCACCAGAAGCAGCTGGCGGTCATCAGAGTCCGTGATCTCCGCCGCGATGCGACGGGCAACGGCGTCGACCGTGGCGTCGTCGTAGCGCACGGAGTTGTCCGGGTTATCGAGGCGGAGGCGGACGTTGCGGAGAAACGAGTTGCTCTTCGGCATCAGCGGGGTGCCGTCGTTCGCCTTGGCGGGGGAACCGACGTTGTCGAAGGCGCTGCCGGACGCGGTTTTGCCGCTTGGCGAGCCCGGGGGCCGACGCAGCGGGCTCTGCGTGTTGATCGGGCTGGACGGCTCGTTGGGTGAGCCGGCGCCGTCGACGGCCGCCACGTCGTGCTCCTTCACCGCGCGAATCGCCGCTCGCGTCACATCCGGCAACTGCTGAGCCCAGAAGGAAACGATGGCGCGGGCCAGCGGCCAGAGCGGCTTCAGCACCGGCTGACTCAACACCGAGCCAACCGCAACACCGATGCGCGTCTTCTCGAGCTCCTCGAGGTACACCTCCACGCCATCGAGCTGGCAGAGAGCGGCACGCACCCGCGACACGTCCTGCGCCGCCACCGCCGCGGCAATCTTCTCCGAGAGGCGGTGCAGCTTCTCCAGCGGCAGGTGCCCCAGCTGGCCGGTGGAGGCCCCCGCCGCACCACCGCGGCTGCCGGAGGGGGACGAGTCGAAGTCGTCCATCTCTCGCATCCGCTTGGCCGCCGCTCTGTTGACGGCCGCCGTCGCGGGGAGCGCCGCGGATGCCGCGGCGGCAGCGCCACCGCCGATTGCTGGCGCCGTCATCGCCCGGGCGGTCTGCAGTGGGTTCGCCTCCGTGTCCTCGGCGGCGTGGCGGATGGATGCCTCCAGCTCCGGGTTGCTCGTCACCGCCTTCTCCGACGACGTTTCGAAGTAGCAGATGTTGCCGGCGTCGCTGTGGCTGTTCAGCTCGTAGAGCGACTCCGGTGTTTCGATGCCAGCGTAAAACTTGACCGCGATGTCCTGACCCGCGGTGCGGGGGCTGAACTCCACATCGCTGAGGACGCGCGCGGGCCACCAGCCGTCGCCCTCGATGTACACCCACACGCGATCTCCAGGAACGTAAGATGCCATGATTGATGAAAATCAGTAATTATAATATAAACCTTTTCAGCTTCTCCTACAACGCCTCTGTACTAAAGAAGAAGAAGGGGGAAAAATGAACCTGGATTGATTGTTTCTATAAATGAGTTCAGCTTTTTCGACTCGCTGTGCACACACACAAAAAAACAAAAAGAAAAAAATAGATAAAGAGCGGTGCTTTTCACGTACTTCTCACAATTTACGGGTGTGCTGTGGACAACAATTAACAAAGCGCAGCCTTAAGTGTCTTTCCTTACGTTTATATGGGCTACAGACAAGTGATTAATAAAATTAAAAACAAAAACAGGAAAAGAGAAAAAAGGAAAAGTAGGATGTGGCGGTAGTGTAGCTAGAAGACTTGTTTGGTAAACAACATCGATGAAAAGCTCTTCACAGAGCAGCATCAGCTAGCATACCGAATACTGATGTTTTATAGTTGCAAAACAGAGTCTCTCAAACACTTGCTAATTACGCGCTTGAACACACTAATATAGTGCGTACTAATAATGTGTGCAAAGTTCTTTGAGCACCACTGTATTTTTTCCTACAAGGAGCGTCGGATGGCGGCCAAAGCAAGTCGCGCAAGCTTAGGCCCACACAATCACGTTTTTTATCTTTTAAACAGAGCTTCCGCCACTTGAATCTCAAATGACTTCTGGCTGATGTACACGTTCATCTGTAACCTTAAAAATTTTTGCTTTTATGTGTTTTTTTTTTATGAATATTGTGTGCTTCAAGGAACGTTAACTACAGGTAAAAGAAACGTACTCGTTAAAGTTTGTGCTTGTGTCGGACAGCTGAGCTAAGACGAACGACCAGCGAGATACTTGCCACCGTTCCTAACGTGTTTTCTTCTCACTGCCTAGATGCAGTCACAATGGCAAAAGACGAGAGAAGACAAACAAGAAAAGGACCACACAACGACAAAACTCTCTCTTTGTAGGACAGGCCAGCTAAACAATGCTGCCATCACCCTTCTTGCATCAGTGAACAAACAACAATAATAATAATGATTTACGGACGAAAAACAAGCAAGTCTCTTTTACAATTTTTTTTCCTGCTACTACCTAAATTAACAAATCATACACAGCCGACTCGAGCAAAAAACAGAGACCCACAGCACCCAGAGGGGGAAAAAAAGAGTGAAAGTGCGAACATAAACGACGCTGCATACAGCCGCTTTGTTTAATGTCCATTGACTCAATCGCTAGAGCTTCGGTCCGTTTTTCTTATTTTTCCAACTTGCGCTCTGTTCATCTTTGCTCGCGCGCTTCGGTGTGTACGCCACTCAAATTGCACAGACACACAGACATGAACACGCACCAACGCACTTCTATAATCAAAACGAGTCAAAAGAGGCGGTGAATGATACGCGGAAAACTTCTTCATGCATACGCGCGCGCGTGTGTGTGTGTGTGTATGTGTACAGGGTCATCAACATGCACCTTAGTAGTTCGGGTTCACCTTGTGGTCCAGGGCAATCGCCAGCGGGCTGTCGGGGTGAATAGGCGGGAAGATGGAACGGCGGCCCACCAGCACGGCGCACAGAAAGATGAAGAGCGCCTGGGTGAAGAAGCGGGCGTCCTGCAGGAAGCAGCCGAAGTTGTAGTGCTTAAAGTACTGACCCGAGGCGATGTAGCGCGCCTCCTCGAAGAAGCGCACGACGCGGTAGCTCATCAGCTGGTGCTGCTCGTGCAAAAAGCGCTTCGTGCTCATCGCCGCCGCATCCGCGCCGGTCGCCTCGTTCGACTTAATCCACGCCGCCACCGACGGCTCCGCGGCCTGCAGCTTCGTTGCGGAGCGGTGCTCGATCTTGTGGGCCGTGTTGACGCACGGCGCCACAACGAAGCGCTGCAGCACGCTGCTGGACTTCTTTGCTACGGCGGCCTGAGCAGACGACATTTTATAACTCCTTCTGTTCTTTGGGTTGGCGGGGATGGGTGTTGTTTTTTTCAGCTGAGTTTTGTTTTATTCGAGTTACATGTGTGTTTGTGTGCATTACAGAATTTACAGATTGTCATAGAAAAGAGATGAGCGAGAGAATAAAGAAATAAAAAAGAAATCAGAAAAAAAAAATATCATTTATTTGAACTGAAAAAAGTTTCTTGTGCTTGACGTTGTGCTACGTGTTGCGTTGAGTCATTCACATTCAGAAAACGGATTCTCATTACCCTAAGTGTTTTTTTTTTTAATTCGCAGTTTGTCACTTTTATGCAAAAATGCTTTCACCGGCAAAGCGCTTAAAGAGCTTCAAATAGACACAATCAGGTTTGCCTGACAAAGATTGGTGCTTTTGCTCAGGAATTTGCACACGATACTCTTAGTTTTGCTGTTCGGAATTCCATTTTATTCTTTCTGGTTCTTCGTTAAATCTATCATTGGAAAGCAAGTGGTATAGCAAGAAAAAAAAAAGATTTGCCGGATGGCAATGGAGACACAGTAAAAAATCTTGTTCCTTTTGTTATTTTAAAGAGCTCCCGTAAAAAACTATCGTTGGCTGTTCTCTATCACTTCTTCTAGCATGCGCCGCTACTAACGCCTGGTGATGGATCAGCAAGTTTCGGGAACAGGGCGCGATCAATAACGTTTCGATGTTTTCTCAAACCTGCATCTGGGTTGATACACTTCACCCAGTCCGCTTACTTTGCTGGTGCCGGAGCGTGCAGCTTCTCTTGCATTTTCTTGCGCAGCTTATTCTTTGCCAGTACGTTTTCATCCGGCTCGCACGTCAGCTTCGTGACGATGCCGATGCCTTTGGTGCGTCCCTCGCGAAAGATAAGCCGCTGCCCTTCCTTCATGTACTCGGGACGGTACAGAAAGTGGAAGCGCGCCAGCGACTTGTCGCCAGTGCGCAAGATCTCTTGCGCAACATAGGTGATGCGGGCGGACTGCCGCACTGTGGTGGAGTGAATGACCGGCTCGTAGTTCGCGGTGATGGTGGTGGAGTGATAGAGGATGGTGATCTCCGCCTCAAACTGCCAGAACGACTTCGGCGGCTGGGCTGCGTCGGCGAGGATGTTGCCTTTGCGGATGGCGCTGCGCTTCTCCTTCTTGAGACAGAGCGCCGCGTCGTTGCCCGCCTCCGCGGCGACCGAGTCTACGCCTTTGATGTGAATCGATTTGATCGACACCGGGCGGAAATGGCCGAAGCCGTCCGGGCCCAGCAGCACCGTGTCGTTGACCCGGAAGACACCCTGCGTGATGATGCCCCCCACCACCGTCCCCACACCGGTCACGAAGAACGTGCTGTCGATGATCATCTCCTTTGGCTGCGCACGCGCCGCCCGCCAGTCTTTGCGAACAGGGAGAAGGTTAATAAACTGCAGCACCTCCGGTATGCCAACGCCGGTTACGTTGCTCACCTCGAAGATTGGGGCAATGCGGTCGTGTCGCAGGTTCTTTGCGGCGAGGATGACTTCATCGTGACGCCGGACCGGGTAGGGCAGCTTCCGCACCGTTGGAATTTTAAGCAGCTTCTGAATGTTCGCCATCGTTTCCTCGTGCACGTTTGCCGGGGTGGCGTCGATGCGCGTGACAACGATGAAGAAGGGCAGCTTCAGCGCCAAACACAGCGCCAGGTGCTCCTTGGTCATGCGTTGAATGCCGTTGTTCGCGCTGATGACAATGCAGGCGTAGTCGGGCATGTTGCGCGTCATGCCGAGCACCGTCGTCTTCAGGTAGCGCTCGTGGCCGGCCAGATCGTACAGGGTGACCACCTTCGAGCTGCGGGAGGCGAGCTCTTGTGGCGTGTACTGCCGCATCGCGTGGCCGGTGGCGGCGGTGGCGGCGGTGCCGGACGTCGACCCTCCCGCGCCGATAGCCGAAGGGGCGACGGCCTTCGTGAGCTGCTGCACAACTTCAGCCGGTGCCAGCGGTCGCAGTTCGGCGTCGGTGCGGTGCGGCTGCAGCAGTGCGTAGTTCACCACCCCGCCCGTTGCCGAGAAGCCGAGGTGGTTCTCGCTGATGCTCGACGTGCGTCCTGTCATCGCCTCGTGTTTGTGGTTGAAGACAAAAGCCCGGGCGAGGCCGCGGCCATCGTCGCGGCAGCCACGCGTCAGCACGGAGGTCAGCGTGCTCTTCCCGCTATCCACGTTGCCACACATCGCCAGCCGCAGCTCGAGGTGGGCCGCAGGCGGGCAGCAGCGGCGGAGGAGAAACTCCTGAGCGAAGAGGGCCGTGGAGGCGGCAGTGTTATCTGCGGCGGGGCTGTGTGCGGTGCTGCTTGTGCCGCTAGGCGAGCCCGAATGAGGCAGATGCACCTCACGCGGCTCCATCATAACAGGTGCGCAGCCCACCTCTACGTCGGCGCAAGTTTTCTGTAGCGTGGCGACTTTCTCGGCCAAGCCCTGCCGATCGCGGTCGCTCAGGAGAAAGAAGCACTCGCCCTGGCCGTTTTCCACGGCACGCCGCACCGCATCTTCAGAGAGGTCTGTCTCTCCCAATACGGCGCCCGCACCACCCGCATTTCCACCACCGTTGTTACTCGAGCTCCCGTGGCTCGCCACAGAAGGTGCAGCTGAGGCGGCAGCCGGATCTACGTGCTGCGATGCTTGCGTCCCGGCCGCATTCGCAGCCCCGGCACGCACACGATCGGGTCTGCCCTCCTTCCACCACCCTTTCGCTGCCGTGTTCGACGTCTGCAGTTTCTTGCGCAGGCTGGCCACCAGTGCGGCCTCGTTGCTCATGATACTCGCCTCCCCTTTTTTTGCATTCAATGCCTGCACTACGACTTCCACCTGCTCCCCCCAACCAGGCACGTTGGCGCTCAGCCACTTCTTGTCGCTCAGCTGCTTTAACTGTGTCAGACTCGCTTTACTCTGCTCCTCCTGCCCGTCCCAGAAAATGACGACGACGAGGCAAAGAAGGTGGAACGGGGTGGAGGAAGTCTGCTTTGTTGCCAACGCCGCGTCCACGTGCGTCATGACGGCTCTCAGTGCGCTGCTTGTCGAGGAAATCCCATTGTGAGTGGTGTTGCTGTCGCTGTCAGAGATGCAGCTGTCCTGAACGTCATCAAGGTCGTCTTTGAGGCCGCGGCGCACAGCGGTGGCTGTCACCCAATCCCCTAACGGCTTTTCGGCCTGAGGTTCATAGAGAACCAGACCGAGGGCATAAACCATGGTGGGCACAGAGACAGTATTTTTTTTTTGTAGGTATTTGTGTTTAGAGTAATGTAAGAGAAAGGCTGGCAAGGTTTTTTTTTTTGGTATTTCAGCAGAGATGTAGTGTTGCGACAATTAAAAATGGTAAGAAAGGTATTTCAATGCGATGCGAAGTGTATAAAAATGACTAAAAATGAGCAAACAAGAGACACTAAAAAAACAAACAGAAAAAAAGGAGGAAAATGAAAAGTTTAGAATTGTATAAAGTGGTAGCTAGTAAATACGTGTTTGCGTTCACGTCTCTTTGTGAGGCTGATAGCTGAAAAATTGCAAACAATGCAAGGAAGTAAACCTAAAAAGATGAGCAGAATTTTGCAAAGTATATAAATAGAAAAGCTCAGAGGTACAACCCTGGTAAAAGGGCGGACTAAACAAACACTAGTATTAATAATCTAAAAAAAAGAATGCTGTCTAGTGGTGGCCACTGTGTACAGGAGAAAGAAAGAGTGTGTACTCTGTTTTTTTTCTGTTACGACAGAAATGAAGTGAAGAAATAAACGATGCAGTAGTGTCTGCACCGTCTACTATTGGTTGATTTTTAAAACACCTCTTTTGGTTTCTTTTCCGACAAGAAAATTCGACTTTTCTTAGTAGCAGTTACACGTGAGAAAAAACCGCAAAAAACACACACACACATACACAAGTAAGATGGAAGAGGGAGATGAAACAAATCAGGAAGCTAGAAATTGAGCCGAAGCTAAGAAAACTATGTTATTAGAGATACTAGCAATTAAAGAGCTTGCTCGATAACCACTTGTCAATTCCGTGTCATCATCTCATTACTGGAAAAATAACCAATTTTCAAAGCTGAGCAAAAACATAATAAAAAGTCTGCAAGATTTTTTTCCTTTTAATGTCCTTTATCTAATCAGACGGAGTTCTGCTCTAACTACGTTCCTCCAATACACTATTATATTAGAGATAGAGAGAGAGCATAGACGACAAAGTGGTTGTATAGTTTTTTGTTCAATTTGAAATGACTTGCAAACACAGATGTTCAAATTGACACACAGACGCACACAGGAAACATACAC
>MDUD01007518.1:0-15819 GCA_002216565.1 Crithidia mellificae | reverse complement strand
AACCTCTCGCCCGCTGGCCGGACACGCGAGGAGCGGGCGGCGGCGGCGGCGGAGGCTGCCCGAGTGGCGGCGGCCAACATGCCGGAGGACCCGCCGGAGTACGGCGAGGACGGTCTGCACGTGCTCAACGACAGCAACACGGAGTACCTCGCGGATGAGGTGATCGTCGATGGCGTGGATCGGAGCGGCAAGAAGGGCAAAGCCGCGAAGAAGGTAAAGAAGGTGTCCTCCACAGAGTCCTCGTCGGATCGTGACGTGGACGACTTCAAGCAGCCGTCGGAGATGGACATCGCCCACCAGGTGATGGAGAAGGAGCGGCTGGAGCGGGCGGAACGGGTGTGGCAGCGGCGCCACCCAACCAACCCGGTGCTGCGCGCGCTGCAGGTGATCATCCCGTACGGCGGCATCGCCTCCACCGGCTTTAACATCGCCAGCTCCACCATCGGTGGCGGCATCATCGGACTGCCCGCTGCCTTCCAGATGAGTGGCATCGGCATGGCCACCATCTACCTTATCGTGGTGGTCTGCATGGCCATCTACTCCTTCGTGCTGCTCGGCATTGTGGCGCAGAAGACGGGCCTCTACAACTGGGAGATCATCGCGCGGCGCTTGATGGGTCGTGGGTGGGACTACTTCGTCGTCTTTGTGATGTGGGTGTTGTGCTTCGGTGGCGATGTGTCGTACATCATTGCCCTGAAGAGCATTCTGTCCGGTTTCCTGTCCAACTCGGAGTCGGCGCCAAAGTACCTGCACAGCGAGTCGGGCTACCGGCTTATCACGACGGTGCTGTGGGTTGGCGTCATTTTGCCCATGTGCGTGCTGAAGGAGATCAACTCGCTGCGGTATGTGTCAACGGTGGCCATTCTCTTCGTTGTGTTCTTCACCATCACCGTCATCATTCACTCGGGTCAGTCTCTGCACAGCCGCGGCCTGCGCACGGACTACGTCTACTTCCAGAAGGGCAACACCGCCATCAACGGTCTCTCCAACCTCATGTTCGCCTACATCGCCCAGGTGAACGCGCCGTCGTGCTCGCTGGAGCTGTACAAGTTCAGCGTGCGCCGCGTCTTCCTCTCCGCCCTCTTCGGCATGCTGCTGTGCACGGTGTTGTACTTCTTGACCGGCCTCTTTGGCTACCTCGACTTCGGCCCTGAGGTCGGCGACTCCATTCTGGCCATGTACAACCCGATGAAAGACCACCTCATGGCGGTCAGCTACGTCGGCATGATGCTCAAGATCAGCGTTGGCTTTGCCCTGCACCTCATTCCGTGCCGCGACGCCGTCTACTACGTCCTCGGGACGGAGGTGATTCACGTGCCCTGGTGGAAGAACGCGATTGTCTGCACCCTGCAGGCGGGCCTGGCCCTCGTCGCCGGTCTCTTCATCCCGCGCATCAGCACCGTCTTCGGCCTTCTCGGCGGCTTCTGCGGCGGCTTTGTCGGGTTCATCTTCCCTTCCTTCTTCATGATGTACTCCGGCGGCTTCACCCCGTCCCGGCTGGGCTGGCCGCACTTCCTCGGCACCTACGCTCTTCTCATTGTCGGTGTTATCGCCGTGGTGTGGGGTACCGGTGCCGCCGTGTACGGTGCGGCGAACACGGACTGGTCTTCCTAAGTGGAAAAGCAACGTTGTGAGAATTGAAAAAACAAAACAAAAAAAAAACCGAAAGCACATTCAAAACGTTGCCTTCTCTTTTTCTAACAACGAAGAGCATGCAACACGGCTGTGCGCAGGTGTGTATTTTGCAGAGCTTATTATTATTGCTCTTGACACCTCNGTTCTCCTCTCCCCTTCTTTTACTTAGCTTGCCTCTTTCCGTGTCTTGTCGCTAATCTGCTGTTCTGGTTTCTTTCCTTTTCCTTTTCTCTCTTCCTAAATTTGTCTTTACGCACTGTTTGTCTTTTTTTTTAGTTTCATCGTATCGCATCAGTTTTTCTTTGTGGATTATGTGGCATAGCTGTGTGCTGAGTGTGTGCGCGCTCGCCAGGTCGGAGCATGTTCCATCATCTATACGACCGTGAAAACGCACTTAAAAAAACAGTAGCACTCACGTACGTCGCAGCTATCCGCAAGTGACAGAATGTGATACTTTTCGAAGTGTTGCTTCTCAGCGTCTAGTTTTAAGCTTAACCGCACGCCACGCTTGTGCAAATCTGTGTTTGTTTAAGAAGCAGACCTTTTTTTTTGCCCAAATGTGGCCGTCTTTTTCTCTCTCTCCCCGTCCACTTAACGTCGATCTTTACGCTCTCCACCTTTTATTTTCCTTTTCTGGTAGGAGCTCCGACTCCGCATTCATAATGACTGTGTTGCATTACTGCGCTGCTTCCTCAAGACTCACTCGCTATTCATCCGCTTAGGTGTGAAGAGAGTGTGTAAGAGGGAAAGGCATCGCTGTCATGCTTATCTGTCATCAACATCCGGAAAACAGAAGGGAAGAGTCAAGTGAGGAAGCGTAGCTCGATAGAGAATGGGAGACGTGACACGGCAATGGAAGCTGAGGCGCGAACAACGCCATTTTCTCTTTTTATCTGTACACCTACAATTGACAGGAGACTTTCTCCGGCTATTGTAAACCCCGACAATTAACACAAACTTAACATCTATCCGACTTTTTTTTTTTTTGAATTTACTTATATCTGCTTTGTTCGCGGAGCTTTAATTATCTATTGTATAAATGTAAGTAATTTTTTTTTTGCTTCCTTTTTTCTTTTTTTTCTTTATCAGTATGGTTAAGCTGACTCGTGGCGTCGTTCTTTCCTACGAGAGTCAGTTTGCAGACAGACAAAGCTGCACTGCAAAAAAGCATCGAGAGAGTCGAAAAAATAAAGCACCTGGTGTTTTTCTCTTTTAGCCTCCTCAACGGTTTTGTAGAACAAGCGCAACTTGCTAAACTTTTTGTTTCCGAGAGACTTAGCGTGCTTCAGCAACTCTATCTGATTGTTTTGAAAGAAAAGTATGAATTACCTTGCTTTGAAGCACCTGCTCTTGATTAAAAGAAGGAAAGAATCACTTCTGCTAATTTGTCATGTTACTAGAAATAAGTACGACGTCGTGATGCTGAGCTCGACAACAAAGAACAGGCATTCCTTCGTAAACACACAGCATATATTGACAGACAGGTGCTGCAAAAGCAGGTGTGAGGCGAGTTGGCAGCACATCTCTCCTTGCGTTGTGCTGTTCTGGCTTAACTCGCGGCTTTTTTTTTTTGATATTGAAAAACCCCTTTTTTTTTGCGCACATTTTTTTTATTTTCCTTCATGACTTAACCTCTCTATTTCTTTTCTTTTATCTATTTTTATATAGAAGTGGAACCTGCCCATCCACTTAATCTATTCCTTTTGCTGCGTTAACGTGGAATAAATTAACAAAAAAACAATAGGAAAAAATACAATTTATCCTAACGGAAGTTGACGAAAGCTGTTCTGGAAAGCGTGGCGATAGCGCTATTTTATTATCTCAAAAAAAAAAAAAGCCACAGTTGCGTGAACGTCTGTTGTTGACGCAACGCACAGAGAACCGTCGAAGGCTAAGTTTTTTGGTTTTTGTTTATTGTCGCTTTACATTGCTTTTGTGTTTGCAAACTCATTGACTTGTCTCACTTTTCTTACGATTTTCTTCTCTCTTATCTGCCTACCCACTCTGCTGCTCATTGTTTCATATGTTGTCCCCTTGTCTTCCAGTAGTACACACACACACACAGTAAGAAGGTTGGAACACCTAACGTGACAACCAAATCCTGACAAATTAATCTTCACATAACGATATCAAATCAACGAGCACATCTCCTCCCTTTCATCATTTTTATTGTCAACTGTTTCTTTTCTTCTCTCTCTCGTTTTGTGTTCACTCTAATCTGCTGTAGTACACTTCTTAACGTTATTCAAATGTCGTCTTACACTTCCCTCGAAGACTTGGGGCCTGTTGCCCTCTCGCATCGCAGCGAGATCGATGAGGTGAAGCGTCAGATGGACATCACGCACGGCTACTTCGATGCGTGGATTTACGGCTTTCTCGAGAACAAAAAGTTTAATGTAGAGGAGACGGTGGCGAAGCTGCACCGCCGCTACGCGATGGAGGTAAATGAGCTGGCCACCTACGAGCTCACCGACTTCATGCGCGCCTCCCTCCGCAAAGGCATCATTCAGGAGATTGGCACCGACAAGGCCGGCCGCGTTGCCTTCTACATCACCACGAAGCGCGACTTCCCGCACGCCAAGTACCGTGATGAGCAGCGGCGCACCTTCGACATGTTCGTCAGCTACGGTACGCGGCTGCGCAAGGAGAACAAACGCTCGCAGATCGTCATGCTCATTAACCAGGACGGCGCCAGCCTCTTCCGCAATGTGGACATGACCTTCCAAGCGGATGTGGCCCTCCGCATCTCGAAGTTTTACCCTGGTGGGGTGGACAAGATGTACATCTGCAAGATGAACGGCACGCTGGCTGCCATGGCAAAGCCCATCTTCAAGACTCTCCCCGCCATCGTGTCCGATCGCATCCAGATCGTCGACTCCGGCGACATTAAAAACGGCGCGCTGCTGGACCTCTTCGACGAGAACGTGCTGCCCATCACGCTGGGCGGCAAGAACGACTGCGACAACGAGGAGCACTGGAACGCGTACGCCGACCGCATCGAGAAGTACTACGCCGAGCTGAAGCGCGCCGTCAACGAGCGCGGGCTGACGGTGAAGGAGTGGGAGCTGCAGTCTCTCGGCATCGACGTCGAGGGGGCGGGCGTCCACGCGGGCGCGGTGGATGCGCCGACGGCGACACCGCAGGCCGACGCCCTCGCCCAGTCCGTGCGCTCGCTGGCGCTGCAGACAGGGTCGCACGAGGCCTCCCCGCTGCTGACGCGGCGCAGCTCGCAGCTGCTGATGCGCCGGCCAGCAGAGACGGCCCCGGTGGACCCTGAGCTGAAGCCGCTCATGACGTGCGTGACGGAGATGGAGTCCCTCGAGACGCCCTCGCACGACGACGTCGGCGGTGGCGGAAGCGGCGGGCCCAGCGTGGACAGAAATGGACCACCAGGGACGCGAATGTCATGGGCGGAGGTGGTGGCGCCGCTGCCGCGCGATCTGGCCGTCTTCTTCCTGGAGGAGATCGTGCGGTGGCGGACGGCGGTGCAGAACGTGGAGAGTGCGGAGCGCTACCAGCTGACGGACAGCTACGTCTCCGGCACGCAGCAGGCGAACGAGCTCAACGTGCGTGGCCTCAACGTGCACGACAAGAAGTGGTACACCGGTGTCCCGTACCCGCTGCGTGCGCTCTACCAGATCATGCTCATGGGCGTCAGCGTCTTCAACGTGATCTACTTCATCGGCGCACTCATCTTCCTCGCCGTCTTCTGCGCTGACGTCATCGTCACCATCTTCTTTGGCTTCTTCGTGAAGGCGAGCTACGTGTTCCCGCTGAGCGCGGTGCTGCTAATGGTGGCCATTCAAGGCGTCTTCTTGTGCTCGCGCGCGGTGGACATCATCTCCGCGATCTACCGCGGCAAGGTGATTCCCGTCTTCGAGCGGCTGGGCAGCAGCTGGGGCACCTTCGCTGAAGTGCTCCTCTTCTTTGTCGTCCTCATTATTCAGTTCATCATCTTCATCGTGTACGCACGGCGCGACAACCCGCTGCGTGGGCTGGAGGTGTCCTTCTGCACGGGCTGGATCAGCGCGCTGCTCGTCGTCAGCGTCACGCACGTCTTCTTCTTCACCGGCCTCTTCGCCTCCCCAAACACGCGCGACCGCGAGTACCGCATGGGTGCGCTGCCCTTCTTCCTCACCCTCAACTTTGGCGGCGGCACCGCGCCGGACACGACAACGGAGGTGGACACCCGTTTCCTGCTGCGCATGTCCTCGTACGTGATCTGCGGTGTCCCGCTGGCCCTCAGCATGCTGCTCGGCATCGGCTTTCTCATTAGCCGCATTGTCTCCCTCTACGTCTGCACCTTCGCCGCTGCCATCTCCGCCGCCTTTGTAGTGCACTACTACTCCGACAACCTGTCCAACACCCTCACGGGTGCGTTGATGCGGCTGACGCTGTGGATGATGACGATTGTGTGGCTCTACGTCACCTTCGCCTTCGGCTTCCGCGACTACGACAAGGAGTTCGGCGCCAGCGTCATCGTCTCCTCCATCCTGAACGGCATCTTCGTCATTCTCGCGCTCAGCTGTCTGCACCAGCCGGGCCACAGCTGGTTGCTGCGCATTAGCTTTGTCATCGTACTGCTGTACATCTTCGCGTGCTGGATCTGCGTCTTCCCGCTCGTGACGTGGCGCATGGGTCTTTTCTGCCTCGCCATCATGGTGCACAACGTCGTCAACATCGTCTTCGCCCCTCGTGCGCTGTCGAACATCCACGGCTCCTTCTTCCTCTCCTGTGCGGTGCTGCTGCTGGGAATCTCGTGCGTGCTGCTCGGGTGGTACGGCACGACGCTGCAGAACCGCAGCCCGCAAAGCCTCACCTCCGGCGCCTCCTCGGCCCTCTCCTTGTCCCCCCTGCAGATGTACCACCGCTACCCCGTCTGCACGCTCTCGATGGGCGACGACAACTCCGTTAGCATGGTAGACATCTCGCTGCTGAATGAGGTGGTGAACGCACGCACGGAGGCGGTGCGGGCGGTGGATTTCAACAACTGGTTCGGCACCCGCGGGGTGAACTACACGGGTGTTATCAACGACTTTGTCGCTGATGGCATCTCGTGGGACCTGCATCGCTTCGACATGCCCGCAGCCGCCAACTTGACGGTGTTGGTGCTGAACAACCGCTACGCCATGTCCTCCATTGTCGGCATGATCGGCTGGATCGACGCCATTGCCCTCTCGCCGCTGAGCATCTTCATGCCCTACGACATGATTAACACGATGATCTACATCATGTCCTTCGCAACACGCCTCGTCCCTTTTGCAGGCACGAGGATTGCACCTGACATTGGCACGTTTATTGACCAGCAGAAGGCATTGCTGAACACCGAGGTTATTCTGACGGCAACGGGCGTGGCAGGCGGCTTCCTTGCCGCCACCGCCGCCGCGACGAAGACGCAGTCCATCGTTTTTGGCTCACCCGGTCTCATGCAGGTGGCCCGCAAGATGGAGACGGACTACGAGCCGTACCACAACTACGTGCTCTCGATTGGCGCGTACATGGGTGCGCTCAACTACATTGGCGGGCAGGACTCTACGGTTTCGCAGCGCATTAAGTGCTCCGGCTCCGCGTTGTACTGCATGCGCTCGCAGTTCTTCTCCACCGCTCTCATCGAGGCGTGCGGTGATGTCCACGGCCGTAGACATGTGGCCTCGTCGTAGATGAAGAACGCCGCGCAGAGCACAGACGCGAAACGTAGTCGTGGAAAGCGACAACAAGGTGCATCACTATGCTTTAGTGCCGATTGTTTGCAATAGGGTTCTCTTAGACACGTGTATCTTTGATTTCTGACCATTTTTCTGTAGAAACGAAAACCGCAAATTGCGAGCGACTTCCTTTCTCATTTTTCATCGTTTTATATCCGCAAATGAGGGTTTTTTCTTTACAGAAACCAACGCCTCTTTCTACTTCCCCATTTTGCAGCGTTGTCTCTTCAGCTGAGAAAGATGCTTTTGCGGCTCCATTTGGCAACATTACTGAATGATAATAGCGCTTTTTCTATTCTAGCTCCTCTTTTTTGTTTGCTCTGTACACTGTTGTTTTGTTTTTCTTTCTCTCTTTTTTTTTTCTTTTTGCTGAAAGCAGCAACGCCTAAACTCACTACATTTATCCTTTTCTCTGTACTACTGTCTACCTACTGTAAACATAAAAAGCAATGAACAAACAGCATTTAATATGGTAATAAATTAAAATAGGGTTTGCAGTCAACAAGTGGTGCTGAATGACATTGTTGGTTGGTGACTCACATCCATCTCTGGATGGCTTTCTCCGACGACAAGTTCGTGTCTTCAACAGGAGCTAAAGCTTTACCATTTCGCAGCCTTATGCTGATCAACATTTGATTTTTGATGCTGCTCTTTGATTTGTGCTCCGAATCATAACTGTCTTTTTCTTTGCCTCTACCTTTTCTCTCCTTTCTATCTCTATCTCATCGCTATCTGCGTTTTCTTTGATTCACCTCGATGAGAAAAAGGAGTTGCGCAGCTGTTTGCGCAGAAAAATTGTGTATTTTTGTTCTTTTTCCACCTGTGTCCCATTTTCTTTCCTTGTGTTTTGTTAGTACTGCCCTTCCCGTCTGTGCTTCAGACCGCCCTCTCACCCCGCTTTTTTTTTGTTGCGATTAGATTATTTTTGCAGGTGAGTGGCTTTCGAGCTCCGCTGTTTGTTTACCGGCTTCCAAGTTGTACGGGGTTTGCCGCTGCGAGCTCTGCAATTCGATTTGTTAAAAAGGTGCCACAGGTTCTATATCACGCCTGCAAAAGGCTTCCTTGTTTTTCTTACATCACTGGCGAGAACATTCTTGTCTTTCGTTTCCCTGCTATCGCAGAAGCAGCTCTTGCCTTGCTCGCTTTTATTAGTTTCCCGTGTCATAAACCAAGCTTTTCTCGTTATCCTTTTCTATCCTTGTGCACCGACAAACCACTGTTTTTTTTTTACTGTACTTAAACAAATATCTTTAGTATTTCATCTTAGACTCTGTACTCGTAAAGGTCAACAAGCGCTTTAGAACACTCACCTATTGCTTCGTCTACAGCGCATCTTTCGTCTCATTCAAGTCACTGTTAAACCAGCTCTAAAACCTAATTTTCTGCTCCGTCATGTCGAATGCGCCGGTGCTGCTGGACATTGGCACGGACGCCTACGCCCACCAGGCGGAGGTGGATGAGGTGAAGCGGCGGATGGGCATCACCCACAACTACTTCGACTGCTGGATCTACGGCTTCCTCGAGAACAAAAACTTCAAGATTGAGGACGCCGTCTCAAAGCTGCAGCGCCGCGCTGACTTCGAGCGGGAGCAGCTGGCGAACTACAACGTGTCGGACTGGATGCTGGACAACATGCGCAAAGGGATCATCCAGATCATCGGCAATGATAAGGCGGGCCGTGTGACGCTGTACATCACCACGGCGCGCGACAAGCCGCAAACCTCGCGCCGCGAGGAGAGTCGCATGACGTTCGACATGTTCGTCAGCTACGCCACTCGCCTGCGTCCAGAAAGCAAACGCTGTCAGCTGGCGATGCTCATCAACCAAGACAAGGCGAGCATGATGGGCAACCTGGACATGACCTTTCAGGCCGACATCGCCCTCCGCATCGCAAAGTTCTACCCTGGCTGCGTGGACAAGATGTACATCTGCAAGATGGGCCGCCTGCTCTCCGCCCTCGCCAAGCCCATCTTCTCGCGTCTGCCCGCCATCGTGTCCGACCGCATCATCATCATCTCCGACGGCGACATCAAGAGCGGCAAGCTGCTCGAGCTGTACGACGAGAACGTGCTGCCGATTGCCCTGGGCGGCAAGAACGACTGCGACAATCAGGAGAACTGGGACCGCTTTGCCACGACGGTCAGTGGGTACTTCAACCAGCTCAAGGCGGCGGTGCTGCGCGGGGAGGGGGTGAAGGAGTGGGAGCTGAACAACCTCCGCGCTGCTGGCTACATTGAGGAGATGTCCCGCATGGACGCACTGAAGCGCAGCATCGTCGACCCCGGCTCCTCGATGCGCGGACGCGATCTTTCCCTCCTCGACCCCTCCCTCTCCCCACTCGACCACCACACCACCACCAGCAACAACAGCTTTTCCCCCCGCTCTCCGGGTCAGGTGTACGTGGACATCGACGACGACGCCAACCTCATCACGTGCGACTCGGCCCACACGGAGATGGCGCGGCGCCGCGTCTCGGAGCTGTCGCGGCACCGCAGCCCTGAGTCGATTCACACAACCCCACCACGTGACCTCTTCACGGAGTACGTCATGCAGTTTGTCACCATCGAGACGTTTTTCCGCATCAGCCTGACGGAGATGCACGAACGGGAGTGGCTGCAGATCGTGCAGTGGGAGCTGCAGGAGCGGCGTGCCCTCTACGGCGACGAGAACGTGATTCGCGGCGACCAGCTCCTGGCCGGGCTGCCGCCTGCCATTCTGCTGGTGGCGAAGGGCTTTCTCTGGCTCTGTCTCATGGTGAACGCCTTCTACTTCTTCATCGGCACCCTCTTCATTGCGCTGCTCGGTGTTCTGATCCTCATCAACATCTTCTTTGCAATGTTCGTGCGGCCCTTCCAGGTCTTTCTCTACGGCGCGGCCTTTATCGTGGTGGCCTCGCAGTTTGTCATCTTCTGCTCGCGCGGATTCGACGTGGCCCGCAACACCTTCCAAGGTCGTCTCATCCAGGCGCTGAAGGCGTTTGGCGGGAAGGCGCTTGCTTTCCAGCTCGCCATCGACGTCGGTTGCACCATCGCCTACTTTGTGCTCTTCTGCGTGATGGCCGTCCGTTACGACGTGCTGACGGGTCTGCAGTACAGCCTCGCCTACGGCTGGATCGTCGCGGTGTGTCTTATCTTCATCTACCATGTCATCTTCGCCTTTGGCTTTCGCACCGTGAACCGGCCGTCCTACGCGCACGGCAGCCGGCAGAACAACGCGGAGGCGACCCTGTACCTCTTTATGGAGGTGGAGATGGAGGACGAGCACATGGAGGACCGCAGTCCGCCGGCGGAGGTCATCTCACTGACGCTGGTGAGTGTGATGTCGGTGGCGATGGGCGTTGCGTGGCTCGCCGGCGGCGGCTTCTTCTTTCTCTGCGCGGTCGTGGTGGTCCAGGCGGTGCTGCTGCTGCTTTCCACCGCCTTCATGTCTGCCCGCAGCGTCAGCTCCTCGTCTGACATCACCGTGTGCGCCGTCTTCTACGCCACGATGTTCTGGATGGACACCGTCTTCACCCTGTCGCAGAACACGTGGTACGACAACTGGGGTGGGTCGATGCTGGCCGTCCTCTTCATCATGCTTTTCTTCGTTGTGACGGGGATGGTCAGCGTGTACGGGCCGTGGAAAGGCGCAGTGCGGCGGTGGCTTTTCCGCGTGTCGTGGCTGCTGCTGCTGCTGCATCTTATTGGGTGCGTTGTGGCGCTCCTCGTCTTGAACTACCGCATGGGTCTCTTTGTACTCGCCCTCGCCATTCACCTGCTGCTGTGCATCGTGCGCACCAACGAGGCATCCAACAACTACGGCGTCTTCACGATGACGGCGACCTTCACGCTGGTGCTGCTGGCGTGCTGCATCCTCGGCCACTCCAGTGCGCAGGAGGTCTACAGCGGGTCGGTGAGCGATTACATTATTCCCAACTACGCCGCCCGATTTGCGACGGACAGCAGTAGCAGCAGCAGCGGTAGTGGCGGCGGCACCAACGCAGCTGCAGTCTCCCCTGTAGATCTGCAGACTCTTCAGAAGGAGCTGGCCGCGCTGAACGAAGCCTTAGCGGCTCCCGCTGTCGGCGCTCTGACGGCGGGCACGACGAGGACGACATCCACCTCGCAGGTGATGCCGCCGCTGTGCCTCAGCAAGTTTGCCCCGACCCTCGACATCGTTGGGATGGCCCTCTTTGCGAAGCTGGGCATGAACCTGGACGTGGCGGCGCAAGACGAGGACCTGGCCCGCTGGTTCCCCAGCTACACCCGCATCAACATGACGACGGTGACGGAGGACAACGTCATGCACGTGTCCACCTTCCGCGAGTCGACGCCGACGGGCAACACGACGGTGATGCTGATTCGACCGGGCACGGATGTGCTGCTGCTGATCGAGTCCATGACGATGTTCATTGACACCTACGCCCTATCCTTCTTCTCCTTCCTCATGCCACCGAACTACGTCGAGCTGATCCTGCCCTATCTGTCATTCATACAGAGCATGGTGCCGTTGCGGTGGGAGGAGTCGGTGACATCGACCTCGCAGATTGTGCAGCGGATGCTGAGCGCCATCGACTCGCAGAGCCTCGATGAGACGTACTACGTGGTGGGCCACGGGCCGGTGGGCAGCCGCGCTGCCGTCATTGGGCTGCAGTCAGGGCTGCGGAAACTGCACAGCATCATCTTCTCTGGCGCACCGATCGCGCTGTCGAAGTTTGGCCTCAACATGAATGAGGAGACGATGGCGCAGCGGCTGCTGTCGGTGCAGACAATGCAGACGGTGTTCTCGACGTGGTATCTGCGGACGGCGGCCATGCAGTTCATCCCGTGCAGCCTCGGCGGCACCAAGTGCGACCGCATTGACACCACCATTGACGAGCTGAACACACTGTGCCCGGCCACGTAGGCCTGTATTAGTGGGACGGTTTGTGTGTACGTGACTGTGTGTGTGTGTGTGTGTGGAGAACAGGAGCGTAGATGTTCCTCTCTGCGCACACGCTCTTAGCGTTCAGCTTTTTGTTGTGTTTCTCTTTCAGCAACTGAGAGCAGTCTCATTTGTCACTTCTTTACTTTTGTCTCTTCTTTTTTTCCTAGATCATGATTTACTCTTCAGATCCTTTCGTTTGTTTTCTCCTCCGGTTTCTATTTTCTTTGCGTCCTCCTCATCTCCATTCCTTCTCCATGTAATCAAATTGAAACGTTTATTGACTCGATTATGAAACTTAGGTGTGAAGGCTGCTTTCTGCTGACTACTAAGAATTTGAGAGAGAGCCTCTAGAGCAGAGCAACGCTGGCATCACAACTGGCGTCTATGTGGTATCTGTTGACGTCATTGTACATTGTATCGATTTGGATTCATTTCTTTTTCCCTAGCGAGACGTTTTCTCCAAGGCAACCTTGAATTTAGCATTTCTGATTCCTTATCCTGCACAACAACATCACCTTATACCAATTTGCAATCAGGCGTACACACGCTACAAGTAACAGAGTATCCAAGTACTTGCCTTCTCTCGGGACGCACTACAAGTCTCAATTGCTTTTTTTTTCTTATTTCAAATACATTCTTGCTTTTCGAGTGTATAGTTTCCTCCATTCATTTTTTATTTCTGTTTAGTTTTCAATACAATGAGCACCGCCACGGCGGATTCTCCGTGGGCCACCAAGGCGGAGGCCAGCGCGCAGCAAGTCCGGCGCTTCTCGCAATACCGCGAGGCACCCTTCGAGGAGCTGCCGCCGCTGCCACCGTTGGTGCGTGCCCACCCCGACACCACCGCCGCCGTGCCGCTGACCCGCCCGCGTGCGAGTACGGCGGAGGCGGAGCGGCAGAGTGGCGATGACCTCGCCATTCCCTCCGTCTCCACGCTGAATCGCGAGTTCGACCGCCTCTCGCAGGCTTACGCCGGGATGCGGGAGGAGTCCACCGCCGCCCCTGCCGTGGGCACGGGTGGCCTGCTGAACGCCGCCAACACGCACTGCGCTGGTCGCGTGCCACGACGCACCTCGGCGCCGGTGGTGCAGCGGCCGTCGCTGCCGCTGCGCAGTCGCCCAGACAGCGGCGTAGTGAGCCATCACACCGCGGCAGGAGCTCCGCCAATCAGTGCGGCCGAGAGAGGGAACGCTGACATTCCGGACTCTGCGCACGACAGCACAAAGTGCGACAATGAAGTTGATAAGAGGAAGGAGAACCACTCCAACAGTGGGAGTGTGGCGACACCGCTGCTGCCTCCACCACGGCGGACGTCACTTGGTGCCTCGGAGCTCCTGCAGCCCCTGCCGCCGTTGCCGCCGACCTCGCACGCCTCCACGCCCTTCCGTCGACGCGACAGCAACGCGCCACCGCCGCACGTCGAGACAAACATGAAGTCCTCGCTGCCCTCACTGCCGTTAGAGACCCACACGTCTGTTCTCGCCACCACTCCGCTGCGCGTGGAGTCGCCAGAGGCGAAGGTCGCAAACAACTTCGCCTCACCACCAGCCGGAGTAGCAACAACAGCATCACAGCATCCACCTCCATTCTCTCCGGAAGACGCTGAGGAAATCAACAAAAGCAACTTAGCTAGTCCTGGAGAAGATAATGCCGAACTTAACGGGGAAGCAGCTGACAGTAAAAACAACAACAACAGTGGTAGTCCGCTCCCGCGTAACCCACGCAAGAAATTGAAAAAGAAGGCCAGTGATGCAAACGTGACCAGCGGCTCCTCTCCCGCACCACAGGGCCGCGGCAAGGGCAGGGATGGACGCATCATGGTGGTGGTGCGCAAACGCCCCCTCGCCTCAGATGAGCCCGGCCCGGACTGCGTGCAGGTGAATGGCCCGCACGTCCGCATTGCCGTCACGAAGCAACGCGTCGACCTCAGCAGCTACGAGGAGAACAGCGACTACACCTTCGACCACGCGTTTGACGCCACGGCGAGCAACGCGGATGTGTATAACACCTCCGTGAAGGACTTGCTGACCGTCAGCCTCGCGGGGGGCAGCGCGTCGTGCTTCGCCTACGGCCAAACCGGCAGTGGCAAAACGTACACCATGATGGGCACCGACGGCGAGAGCGGGCTCTACCTTCTCGCTGCCGGGGATCTCTTCGGCCGCCTCAGCCCCACCCAGCAGCTCTGCGTCTGCTTCTACGAGATCTACTGCAACTCCCTCTTTGATCTAATGAACCGACGCCACCCCATCGTGCTGCGCGAGGACGCGAACCGCCGCGTGAACATCTGCGGCGTGGTGTGGCGCACCGTGTCGACGGTGGCGGAGTTGTGGCAGCTCGTGCGGGCTGGCATGGAGCAGCGCCGCACCGGCAGCACCAGCGCCAACGAGCACTCCAGTCGCTCCCACGCCATCTTGTCCATCCGCATCAAGGACACCGCCCACCTCGACTTCGAGGGCAGCGTGAACTTCGTCGACCTCGCCGGGAGCGAGCGGGCGGCCGATACGGCGGCCAACGACCGCCTGACGCGGTTAGAGGGGGCGGAGATCAACAAGTCGCTGCTGGCGCTGAAGGAGTGCATACGCGCGTTGGATGAGAAGAAGAAGCACGTGCCGTTCCGCGGGTCGCGGCTGACCGAGGTGCTGCGGGACAGCTTCACTGGAAACAGCAAGACGGTGATGGTCGCGACGGTGTCCCCCAGCTCGCACAACCACGAGCACAGCAACAACACCCTTCGCTACGCCTTCCGTGTGAAAGGACTGAGCATTGCTTCTGTAGAGCCGAGCAAGGCCCGCAACGCGCCACGTCCGTACATCCCGGTGGCGCGGAGTCGATCCACGGTGGGGGCAGAGGAGAAAGCGAACGGATCGCCGGTGCCGACACGGCAGGCGAAGAGGGCAACGAACGGCGGTGAGGACTACTATAAGAATAATGATGCGAGTCCAAGCAGAGGCGACGGTGGGCGAGAGGGTGTCACGTCTCCATCGAAGCAGCAGCGACGCGACGTGCGAAAGCGCCGGCAGAGCCGCCGAAAGAGCCGCACGGGCAGCAGCGCAGGCGATGACGCCACCGATGGAGTCACCACCAACGCAGCAGACAACGCGTTGCAGGAGCTGGCTGAGATGATGGAGCTGAACTCGATGGCGGAGCTGCGGGCACGTCGTGCGTCGCAGCAGCGCAGAGGCGGCAGCAGTGCCGGCAGGAACGGCCACGCCGCCCATCGTCCCGACATTTCCTCCCTCCTGCCACACAACGCAGAGCACCAGCAGGGTGGCGAAGGCGCCGAGGACGCCGCGCTCTCACCTTCCTCGCGGCGTCGGCACCAGCGTCGCACCTACAAGGCTCCTCCCGTCGTCAACCCTCTGCAGCTCAGCAGCAGCGCTCGCAGCTCCGTCTCCTCCACCTACACGAACAACTCCGCGTCGTCTTTCCGTGGCAACGCACCGCCGCTGCCGCCCCTCACCTCACCGCGCGGTGCGGTGGACGTGGCGGCGCTGGAGCGTCGCCTCACCCATCATATCATGCTGCAGCTCCGCCACGACCTCGGGCGTCAGCTGGAGGACGTCCTCTCCGAGAA
>MDUD01007517.1:0-15817 GCA_002216565.1 Crithidia mellificae | reverse complement strand
ATGTGTGTTTGAGCGTCGCAAAAGCAGCGGAAAAGCATAAAAGACGGAAAGGAAGATAAAGAAAATAAAAGCAAAAAGCGAAACAAAAAAAAACGTTATCGATTACACGCAAAAACAAACAAAAAAAATTATTGCTTTAAAAACAATCCAACTTATTTAATCAAAAGAAAAGCTTTTTGAGAGGGAAAAAGGAGTTAAACCGAGGAATGAGCTAAATGGAGAAAGCAGCTGAGATCACTTCCACCATCACTCCTGACGCAGGTCCTCACGGTAATCTCGCAGCACCCCCAAAAACTTGCGCACCTTTTCGTACTTCAAGAGCTGCTGCAGATGTGCGTGGTGCTCGCGCAGGCTAATCTTCAGCGCCGGCGTGTCCTCGCCAAAGCAGTCCGCCAATGACTGCTCGTACTCCTTCTCGTACACGGCGCGCGACAGGGTGCGTTGCACGGCACTACGTCGCAGAAACGGAATTGCGTCTTCCTCCAAATGATGCATCTTCAAGAACAAGTCATCGTCGCTGTTCGTCAGTGCACCGTCGAACCAGATGGTGAAGCAGTAGCGCACCTTGCCCACAGCCGATACGATGGGCCGCACGCGGTGCAGCGTGGTGTCGGACTTGAAGAAGGCAACAGTGCAGAATTTTGGTGGAACCGTCACGCAGGGGCCAAGGAACGGCATCAGCTGCAGCTCTCCCGCCATCTCCGGCGTCCAGTCCTCGGTGAGGTACACCGCCATGGTGAGACGACGCTTGTTTGGCTTGCCTGGGTTGTCGTAGTGCCACGGGAAGGCACCGCCCTCGTTCATCTGCAGCTTCAGCGTAACGGAGCGCGCGGCGAGGTCGGCGCTGTCGCACGGCTGCAGGTCCTCGCAGCAATCCACCTTGTCGCGCAGCAGCTCCACCAGCTCCCCGAGTTGACCCTCGAAAAGGGAGTTGAAGAGGGGCAGCTGGGCACGAATGCACTCGTTGTAGAGGTCGCACTCGTAGATGTGCGGCTTTGCCAGCTTCACCGGGCCGTCCGCAGTGAGAAACTCCACCTCGTTCTGGATCTTGCCGCCGTCGATCTCGTGGAAGCAGCGCTTGATCTCATGCAAGAACTGCTTGGCGACGGAGTCGGGGAAGGGCTGCTGGTCGAGTACAGTGTAGCCGTCCAACTCGAGCTGCTCGCACCGCTCCCGTGTCAGCTGCGCCTTGAGCGCCGTGGCTAGATTGAAATCACGTTCCATAATTAACAGGGGGAGCTCAAGCTGAAAAGCCTCACGCTTGGAGAGTAGAATTGCTAAAAAAAAGGGGGAGGAGGGGAGAGCGTGTTTGCGAACACACACGCGAATGGCTGTAAGAGCATTATAAATAAAAAAAGATGTCAGAGGAAAAGAGGGAAAAGACAAATGCTGTAAAGAGCATACAAAAGACGTGAAAACACAACCCGAGTTGTTAAAGAATGACTTGCGTCTGTCACTTAGACTCGAGTGGGAAGACGAAACTCAGTATTGGCCTCATTATTTTGCGTGCTCTCTATTCTTCTTCGCAGGTCTAATCAGACTCTTCACGCATTTCCACACATTCGATCAGTCAATTCCCTCAATCATTGCATTGTGCTGCTCGTACATCACAATCGATTCAGTGTGCTCAAGCAACCACAATATATACACATATGCACATGGAAGTAGCGGCAGTGCAGAAAAAAAAAGCTCATGCGCCTACGTCAGCAAAAACAAACAATCAAGCAACAGGTATCTGTTGCACCACCATTCATCAATCATTGCAGCTTCAGAAAGTGAACTACGAGGTTACCTCTTGGCTACTTCCCCGCTGCTGCGGTGCTGCTCATCATCGCTTCTGCGTTGAGCTTGTTGCTCGCAGCCGTTTCGCGGCGTCGGCGCTCCCGTGCGAGCCACTCCAGACCCGCTTCGAGGATACCCGCTACCGTGTACACCCCACCCGCAACGGCGCACAAGTTAACCGTGAAGTGGCTAATGGTGTCGTACGACACCTCGCAGTCCATCGAGTAGGGCGAGGGCTGATAGGAGAAGTACAACCCCGGCGCTCGGCCCATCCCGTTGTACCGCAGTAAGGAGTAGTAGGCGGTGTACTGGTAGCCAAAGCGGTCGTCCTTACCCGGTCGGTCCACCGTGGTTTGAATCAGCTGGAGGTAAAACTGATAAAAGTAGGGGTTTGACAGTTTGTACTCCGCCTTGAAGCCGGCGAGTGGTTGCAGGGTTTGACGGCGGATCTGCGGCACGCCCCAGTCGTCGTAGCGGTTGCCAATGTAGAAGTCGTGCACGTGGAAGTCGGGGTGCAGCTTCAGGCTGTCCCGCACGATGTAGTCCTTGATGATGATGTTGAACGACGCCGGGGAGGTGGAGAGGGGGGTGGTGCCGTTGAGGAAGCAGCCGCGATCGCCCTCGCGGGGCAGCTCACCGTCAAAGTAGCGCGAGGTGGTGTTGGCGCTGTGCGATCCGTACGGGACATGGAAGCGCTGCAGCCGCGCCTCCTTCGAAACGGCGGTGTCGAGAATGTTCATGCGAATCGTCTCCGTCTGCACGCGGTGGCACGGAACAAAAGGCAGCGTGATGGCGTAGTGAATCGTGTCCACCTGCCTCCGCGCATCCTCTGCCAGCGTGTTCTTGAAGGTTGCAGGGGTAATGTGGCAGTTTTTGTGTCCGCTGAAGTAGCCGTACACCTCACCAATGAGGAGCAGGACGAGGATGACAGTGGTGGCAATGCTCACAGCCGCCCCGTACGGGGTTGCAGGTGAGAGGTGGTTCTCCTTGTCCTGCACCACGCGGAAAAGATCGCACTTGTGCAAGAGGCGCATTGGACTATTTTGATTTTCGTGTGTGTGGAATGTGAAGGCGTGTGAGTGAAAAAGAGTAGAATCAGCTATAGAGAAATGTGTACTTATTCTTGAAAGCAAATTCATCAAAGCTGTTAAACAAACGCAACATTGTCGAACGCAATACGAAGGTAGCGAGAGAACAGAGAGAGGTAAAATGAAAAAAAAATGTTAAGAATGGGTTTTTTTAAGTCAACTGACGAAAAGCAATCCGATCCGGTCAACGACCGATCACAGCACAAAGTCTTGCCGTAAGATCTCAGCGCATCCCAAATGCTCCGCCGCCTCCTAGAAAACCTTTTATACACTAACATAAGCTTAAGTAAATGCGCGAGAAAATTGCAGGCTGATAGAAACGACAGTTTAGTTGATTGAATTAAAGATTAAAAAAGTGTTGCAAGTAGAAACTGAAAAAAAAAGCCCTCTGTCGCACAAGGTATGGTAAAGCACAACTGCAGAGAAAGCTTCAAGAGATTATCAGTAGCAAAATATCAAAGTATAAAAACAGTCAGCAATATGAAACTTAATAGCTAAAATATTTTGTATTAAGCTTTTTGAGTTGCAGTTGTGCGATTCTGGAGCATACCGTGTGCGTTGGAGCTTGCATCTGTACATCAGAAACGACCAAAAAAAAAAAAAAGACAGCGAAGGAAAGCAGGACAAGTGGGCCCGGATCTAAGTGGGCCGTCGTCATTCTCACTCTACAGATGTGACTTTGAATGTCACAGCGTCACTCACAAAGAAGCAAGAAAAAAGGGCGAAAAAGAAAACGCAAGCGGTTATAATGTTCCATCTATGGAAAGCGGCTCGGAAGAAGAAAAAAAACGGAAAGAGGTGAAAAATAAAAATTAGGAAGGAGCATCTTACAAGAGAAAAGACTCAGCTTTTTTTTAATAGATGCCAGAAGAAGTTAAAAAAAAAGCTCATACTGTCAGACAACATGGTAGACGATGTCGTCTGAGATGGAGGAGAGGGACGCCACGGAAGGGGAGGACTGCTCATGCAGTATGCTAGGCGAGGGTGGGTCAAATGCAGTCGGCACCACACCCGTGCGTCGCCCCTCCGTCTCTGGCCGTGACGGTGAGCTGTCGGAGCGGCCGTTCTCGCGCTGGGCACGGTCAAGAGCCTTGCGCAGCGTGTCGTTCTCCCGCCGCAGCGCGGCAATTGTGGCATCTTTCTCGGAGAGGACGTCCTCCAGCTGACGCCCGAGGTCGTGGCGGAGCTGCAGCATGATATGATGGGTGAGGCGACGCTCCAGCGCCGCCACGTCCACCGCACCGCGCGGTGAGGTGAGGGGCGGCAGCGGCGGTGCGTTGCCACGGAAAGACGACGCGGAGTTGTTCGTGTAGGTGGAGGAGACGGAGCTGCGAGCGCTGCTGCTGAGCTGCAGAGGGTTGACGACGGGAGGAGCCTTGTAGGTGCGACGCTGGTGCCGACGCCGCGAGGAAGGTGAGAGCGCGGCGTCCTCGGCGCCTTCGCCACCCTGCTGGTGCTCTGCGTTGTGTGGCAGGAGGGAGGAAATGTCGGGACGATGGGCGGCGTGGCCGTTCCTGCCGGCACTGCTGCCGCCTCTGCGCTGCTGCGACGCACGACGTGCCCGCAGCTCCGCCATCGAGTTCAGCTCCATCATCTCAGCCAGCTCCTGCAACGCGTTGTCTGCTGCGTTGGTGGTGACTCCATCGGTGGCGTCATCGCCTGCGCTGCTGCCCGTGCGGCTCTTTCGGCGGCTCTGCCGGCGCTTTCGCACGTCGCGTCGCTGCTGCTTCGATGGAGACGTGACACCCTCTCGCCCACCGTCGCCTCTGCTTGGACTCGCATCATTATTCTTATAGTAGTCCTCACCGCCGTTCGTTGCCCTCTTCGCCTGCCGTGTCGGCACCGGCGATCCGTTCGCTTTCTCCTCTGCCCCCACCGTGGATCGACTCCGCGCCACCGGGATGTACGGACGTGGCGCGTTGCGGGCCTTGCTCGGCTCTACAGAAGCAATGCTCAGTCCTTTCACACGGAAGGCGTAGCGAAGGGTGTTGTTGCTGTGCTCGTGGTTGTGCGAGCTGGGGGACACCGTCGCGACCATCACCGTCTTGCTGTTTCCAGTGAAGCTGTCCCGCAGCACCTCGGTCAGCCGCGACCCGCGGAACGGCACGTGCTTCTTCTTCTCATCCAACGCGCGTATGCACTCCTTCAGCGCCAGCAGCGACTTGTTGATCTCCGCCCCCTCTAACCGCGTCAGGCGGTCGTTGGCCGCCGTATCGGCCGCCCGCTCGCTCCCGGCGAGGTCGACGAAGTTCACGCTGCCCTCGAAGTCGAGGTGGGCGGTGTCCTTGATGCGGATGGACAAGATGGCGTGGGAGCGACTGGAGTGCTCGTTGGCGCTGGTGCTGCCGGTGCGGCGCTGCTCCATGCCAGCCCGCACGAGCTGCCACAACTCCGCCACCGTCGACACGGTGCGCCACACCACGCCGCAGATGTTCACGCGGCGGTTCGCGTCCTCGCGCAGCACGATGGGGTGGCGTCGGTTCATTAGATCAAAGAGGGAGTTGCAGTAGATCTCGTAGAAGCAGACGCAGAGCTGCTGGGTGGGGCTGAGGCGGCCGAAGAGATCCCCGGCAGCGAGAAGGTAGAGCCCGCTCTCGCCGTCGGTGCCCATCATGGTGTACGTTTTGCCACTGCCGGTTTGGCCGTAGGCGAAGCACGACGCGCTGCCCCCCGCGAGGCTGACGGTCAGCAAGTCCTTCACGGAGGTGTTATACACATCCGCGTTGCTCGCCGTGGCGTCAAACGCGTGGTCGAAGGTGTAGTCGCTGTTCTCCTCGTAGCTGCTGAGGTCGACGCGTTGCTTCGTGACGGCAATGCGGACGTGCGGGCCATTCACCTGCACGCAGTCCGGGCCGGGCTCATCTGAGGCGAGGGGGCGTTTGCGCACCACCACCATGATGCGTCCATCCCTGCCCTTGCCGCGGCCCTGTGGTGCGGGAGAGGAGCCGCTGGTCACGTTTGCATCACTGGCCTTCTTTTTCAATTTCTTGCGTGGGTTACGCGGGAGCGGACTACCACTGTTGTTGTTGTTTTTACTGTCAGCTGCTTCCCCGTTAAGTTCGGCATTATCTTCTCCAGGACTAGCTAAGTTGCTTTTGTTGATTTCCTCAGCGTCTTCCGGAGAGAATGGAGGTGGATGCTGTGATGCTGTTGTTGCTACTCCGGCTGGTGGTGAGGCGAAGTTGTTTGCGACCTTCGCCTCTGGCGACTCCACGCGCAGCGGAGTGGTGGCGAGAACAGACGTGTGGGTCTCTAACGGCAGTGAGGGCAGCGAGGACTTCATGTTTGTCTCGACGTGCGGCGGTGGCGCGTTGCTGTCGCGTCGACGGAAGGGCGTGGAGGCGTGCGAGGTCGGCGGCAACGGCGGCAGGGGCTGCAGGAGCTCCGAGGCACCAAGTGACGTCCGCCGTGGTGGAGGCAGCAGCGGTGTCGCCACACTCCCACTGTTGGAGTGGTTCTCCTTCCTCTTATCAACTTCATTGTCGCACTTTGTGCTGTCGTGCGCAGAGTCCGGAATGTCAGCGTTCCCTCTCTCGGCCGCACTGATTGGCGGAGCTCCTGCCGCGGTGTGATGGCTCACTACGCCGCTGTCTGGGCGACTGCGCAGCGGCAGCGACGGCCGCTGCACCACCGGCGCCGAGGTGCGTCGTGGCACGCGACCAGCGCAGTGCGTGTTGGCGGCGTTCAGCAGGCCACCCGTGCCCACGGCAGGGGCGGCGGTGGACTCCTCCCGCATCCCGGCGTAAGCCTGCGAGAGGCGGTCGAACTCGCGATTCAGCGTGGAGACGGAGGGAATGGCGAGGTCATCGCCACTCTGCCGCTCCGCCTCCGCCGTACTCGCACGCGGGCGGGTCAGCGGCACGGCGGCGGTGGTGTCGGGGTGGGCACGCACCAACGGTGGCAGCGGCGGCAGCTCCTCGAAGGGTGCCTCGCGGTATTGCGAGAAGCGCCGGACTTGCTGCGCGCTGGCCTCCGCCTTGGTGGCCCACGGAGAATCCGCCGTGGCGGTGCTCATTGTATTGAAAACTAAACAGAAATAAAAAATGAATGGAGGAAACTATACACTCGAAAAGCAAGAATGTATTTGAAATAAGAAAAAAAAAGCAATTGAGACTTGTAGTGCGTCCCGAGAGAAGGCAAGTACTTGGATACTCTGTTACTTGTAGCGTGTGTACGCCTGATTGCAAATTGGTATAAGGTGATGTTGTTGTGCAGGATAAGGAATCAGAAATGCTAAATTCAAGGTTGCCTTGGAGAAAACGTCTCGCTAGGGAAAAAGAAATGAATCCAAATCGATACAATGTACAATGACGTCAACAGATACCACATAGACGCCAGTTGTGATGCCAGCGTTGCTCTGCTCTAGAGGCTCTCTCTCAAATTCTTAGTAGTCAGCAGAAAGCAGCCTTCACACCTAAGTTTCATAATCGAGTCAATAAACGTTTCAATTTGATTACATGGAGAAGGAATGGAGATGAGGAGGACGCAAAGAAAATAGAAACCGGAGGAGAAAACAAACGAAAGGATCTGAAGAGTAAATCATGATCTAGGAAAAAAAGAAGAGACAAAAGTAAAGAAGTGACAAATGAGACTGCTCTCAGTTGCTGAAAGAGAAACACAACAAAAAGCTGAACGCTAAGAGCGTGTGCGCAGAGAGGAACATCTACGCTCCTGTTCTCCACACACACACACACACACAGTCACGTACACACAAACCGTCCCACTAATACAGGCCTACGTGGCCGGGCACAGTGTGTTCAGCTCGTCAATGGTGGTGTCAATGCGGTCGCACTTGGTGCCGCCGAGGCTGCACGGGATGAACTGCATGGCCGCCGTCCGCAGATACCACGTCGAGAACACCGTCTGCATTGTCTGCACCGACAGCAGCCGCTGCGCCATCGTCTCCTCATTCATGTTGAGGCCAAACTTCGACAGCGCGATCGGTGCGCCAGAGAAGATGATGCTGTGCAGTTTCCGCAGCCCTGACTGCAGCCCAATGACGGCAGCGCGGCTGCCCACCGGCCCGTGGCCCACCACGTAGTACGTCTCATCGAGGCTCTGCGAGTCGATGGCGCTCAGCATCCGCTGCACAATCTGCGAGGTCGATGTCACCGACTCCTCCCACCGCAACGGCACCATGCTCTGTATGAATGACAGATAGGGCAGGATCAGCTCGACGTAGTTCGGTGGCATGAGGAAGGAGAAGAAGGATAGGGCGTAGGTGTCAATGAACATCGTCATGGACTCGATCAGCAGCAGCACATCCGTGCCCGGTCGAATCAGCATCACCGTCGTGTTGCCCGTCGGCGTCGACTCGCGGAAGGTGGACACGTGCATGACGTTGTCCTCCGTCACCGTCGTCATGTTGATGCGGGTGTAGCTGGGGAACCAGCGGGCCAGGTCCTCGTCTTGCGCCGCCACGTCCAGGTTCATGCCCAGCTTCGCAAAGAGGGCCATCCCAACGATGTCGAGGGTCGGGGCAAACTTGCTGAGGCACAGCGGCGGCATCACCTGCGAGGTGGATGTCGTCCTCGTCGTGCCCGCCGTCAGAGCGCCGACAGCGGGAGCCGCTAAGGCTTCGTTCAGCGCGGCCAGCTCCTTCTGAAGAGTCTGCAGATCTACAGGGGAGACTGCAGCTGCGTTGGTGCCGCCGCCACTACCGCTGCTGCTGCTACTGCTGTCCGTCGCAAATCGGGCGGCGTAGTTGGGAATAATGTAATCGCTCACCGACCCGCTGTAGACCTCCTGCGCACTGGAGTGGCCGAGGATGCAGCACGCCAGCAGCACCAGCGTGAAGGTCGCCGTCATCGTGAAGACGCCGTAGTTGTTGGATGCCTCGTTGGTGCGCACGATGCACAGCAGCAGGTGAATGGCGAGGGCGAGTACAAAGAGACCCATGCGGTAGTTCAAGACGAGGAGCGCCACAACGCACCCAATAAGATGCAGCAGCAGCAGCAGCCACGACACGCGGAAAAGCCACCGCCGCACTGCGCCTTTCCACGGCCCGTACACGCTGACCATCCCCGTCACAACGAAGAAAAGCATGATGAAGAGGACGGCCAGCATCGACCCACCCCAGTTGTCGTACCACGTGTTCTGCGACAGGGTGAAGACGGTGTCCATCCAGAACATCGTGGCGTAGAAGACGGCGCACACGGTGATGTCAGACGAGGAGCTGACGCTGCGGGCAGACATGAAGGCGGTGGAAAGCAGCAGCAGCACCGCCTGGACCACCACGACCGCGCAGAGAAAGAAGAAGCCGCCGCCGGCGAGCCACGCAACGCCCATCGCCACCGACATCACACTCACCAGCGTCAGTGAGATGACCTCCGCCGGCGGACTGCGGTCCTCCATGTGCTCGTCCTCCATCTCCACCTCCATAAAGAGGTACAGGGTCGCCTCCGCGTTGTTCTGCCGGCTGCCGTGCGCGTAGGACGGCCGGTTCACGGTGCGAAAGCCAAAGGCGAAGATGACATGGTAGATGAAGATAAGACACACCGCGACGATCCAGCCGTAGGCGAGGCTGTACTGCAGACCCGTCAGCACGTCGTAACGGACGGCCATCACGCAGAAGAGCACAAAGTAGGCGATGGTGCAACCGACGTCGATGGCGAGCTGGAAAGCAAGCGCCTTCCCGCCAAACGCCTTCAGCGCCTGGATGAGACGACCTTGGAAGGTGTTGCGGGCCACGTCGAATCCGCGCGAGCAGAAGATGACAAACTGCGAGGCCACCACGATAAAGGCCGCGCCGTAGAGAAAGACCTGGAAGGGCCGCACGAACATTGCAAAGAAGATGTTGATGAGGATCAGAACACCGAGCAGCGCAATGAAGAGGGTGCCGATGAAGAAGTAGAAGGCGTTCACCATGAGACAGAGCCAGAGAAAGCCCTTCGCCACCAGCAGAATGGCAGGCGGCAGCCCGGCCAGGAGCTGGTCGCCGCGAATCACGTTCTCGTCGCCGTAGAGGGCACGCCGCTCCTGCAGCTCCCACTGCACGATCTGCAGCCACTCCCGTTCGTGCATCTCCGTCAGGCTGATGCGGAAAAACGTCTCGATGGTGACAAACTGCATGACGTACTCCGTGAAGAGGTCACGTGGTGGGGTTGTGTGAATCGACTCAGGGCTGCGGTGCCGCGACAGCTCCGAGACGCGGCGCCGCGCCATCTCCGTGTGGGCCGAGTCGCACGTGATGAGGTTGGCGTCGTCGTCGATGTCCACGTACACCTGACCCGGAGAGCGGGGGGAAAAGCTGTTGTTGCTGGTGGTGGTGTGGTGGTCGAGTGGGGAGAGGGAGGGGTCGAGGAGGGAAAGATCGCGTCCGCGCATCGAGGAGCCGGGGTCGACGATGCTGCGCTTCAGTGCGTCCATGCGGGACATCTCCTCAATGTAGCCAGCAGCGCGGAGGTTGTTCAGCTCCCACTCCTTCACCCCCTCCCCGCGCAGCACCGCCGCCTTGAGCTGGTTGAAGTACCCACTGACCGTCGTGGCAAAGCGGTCCCAGTTCTCCTGATTGTCGCAGTCGTTCTTGCCGCCCAGGGCAATCGGCAGCACGTTCTCGTCGTACAGCTCGAGCAGCTTGCCGCTCTTGATGTCGCCGTCGGAGATGATGATGATGCGGTCGGACACGATGGCGGGCAGACGCGAGAAGATGGGCTTGGCGAGGGCGGAGAGCAGGCGGCCCATCTTGCAGATGTACATCTTGTCCACGCAGCCAGGGTAGAACTTTGCGATGCGGAGGGCGATGTCGGCCTGAAAGGTCATGTCCAGGTTGCCCATCATGCTCGCCTTGTCTTGGTTGATGAGCATCGCCAGCTGACAGCGTTTGCTTTCTGGACGCAGGCGAGTGGCGTAGCTGACGAACATGTCGAACGTCATGCGACTCTCCTCGCGGCGCGAGGTTTGCGGCTTGTCGCGCGCCGTGGTGATGTACAGCGTCACACGGCCCGCCTTATCATTGCCGATGATCTGGATGATCCCTTTGCGCATGTTGTCCAGCATCCAGTCCGACACGTTGTAGTTCGCCAGCTGCTCCCGCTCGAAGTCAGCGCGGCGCTGCAGCTTTGAGACGGCGTCCTCAATCTTGAAGTTTTTGTTCTCGAGGAAGCCGTAGATCCAGCAGTCGAAGTAGTTGTGGGTGATGCCCATCCGCCGCTTCACCTCATCCACCTCCGCCTGGTGGGCGTAGGCGTCCGTGCCAATGTCCAGCAGCACCGGCGCATTCGACATGACGGAGCAGAAAATTAGGTTTTAGAGCTGGTTTAACAGTGACTTGAATGAGACGAAAGATGCGCTGTAGACGAAGCAATAGGTGAGTGTTCTAAAGCGCTTGTTGACCTTTACGAGTACAGAGTCTAAGATGAAATACTAAAGATATTTGTTTAAGTACAGTAAAAAAAAAACAGTGGTTTGTCGGTGCACAAGGATAGAAAAGGATAACGAGAAAAGCTTGGTTTATGACACGGGAAACTAATAAAAGCGAGCAAGGCAAGAGCTGCTTCTGCGATAGCAGGGAAACGAAAGACAAGAATGTTCTCGCCAGTGATGTAAGAAAAACAAGGAAGCCTTTTGCAGGCGTGATATAGAACCTGTGGCACCTTTTTAACAAATCGAATTGCAGAGCTCGCAGCGGCAAACCCCGTACAACTTGGAAGCCGGTAAACAAACAGCGGAGCTCGAAAGCCACTCACCTGCAAAAATAATCTAATCGCAACAAAAAAAAAGCGGGGTGAGAGGGCGGTCTGAAGCACAGACGGGAAGGGCAGTACTAACAAAACACAAGGAAAGAAAATGGGACACAGGTGGAAAAAGAACAAAAATACACAATTTTTCTGCGCAAACAGCTGCGCAACTCCTTTTTCTCATCGAGGTGAATCAAAGAAAACGCAGATAGCGATGAGATAGAGATAGAAAGGAGAGAAAAGGTAGAGGCAAAGAAAAAGACAGTTATGATTCGGAGCACAAATCAAAGAGCAGCATCAAAAATCAAATGTTGATCAGCATAAGGCTGCGAAATGGTAAAGCTTTAGCTCCTGTTGAAGACACGAACTTGTCGTCGGAGAAAGCCATCCAGAGATGGATGTGAGTCACCAACCAACAATGTCATTCAGCACCACTTGTTGACTGCAAACCCTATTTTAATTTATTACCATATTAAATGCTGTTTGTTCATTGCTTTTTATGTTTACAGTAGGTAGACAGTAGTACAGAGAAAAGGATAAATGTAGTGAGTTTAGGCGTTGCTGCTTTCAGCAAAAAGAAAAAAAAAAGAGAGAAAGAAAAACAAAACAACAGTGTACAGAGCAAACAAAAAAGAGGAGCTAGAATAGAAAAAGCGCTATTATCATTCAGTAATGTTGCCAAATGGAGCCGCAAAAGCATCTTTCTCAGCTGAAGAGACAACGCTGCAAAATGGGGAAGTAGAAAGAGGCGTTGGTTTCTGTAAAGAAAAAACCCTCATTTGCGGATATAAAACGATGAAAAATGAGAAAGGAAGTCGCTCGCAATTTGCGGTTTTCGTTTCTACAGAAAAATGGTCAGAAATCAAAGATACACGTGTCTAAGAGAACCCTATTGCAAACAATCGGCACTAAAGCATAGTGATGCACCTTGTTGTCGCTTTCCACGACTACGTTTCGCGTCTGTGCTCTGCGCGGCGTTCTTCATCTACGACGAGGCCACATGTCTACGGCCGTGGACATCACCGCACGCCTCGATGAGAGCGGTGGAGAAGAACTGCGAGCGCATGCAGTACAACGCGGAGCCGGAGCACTTAATGCGCTGCGAAACCGTAGAGTCCTGCCCGCCAATGTAGTTGAGCGCACCCATGTACGCGCCAATCGAGAGCACGTAGTTGTGGTACGGCTCGTAGTCCGTCTCCATCTTGCGGGCCACCTGCATGAGACCGGGTGAGCCAAAAACGATGGACTGCGTCTTCGTCGCGGCGGCGGTGGCGGCAAGGAAGCCGCCTGCCACGCCCGTTGCCGTCAGAATAACCTCGGTGTTCAGCAATGCCTTCTGCTGGTCAATAAACGTGCCAATGTCAGGTGCAATCCTCGTGCCTGCAAAAGGGACGAGGCGTGTTGCGAAGGACATGATGTAGATCATCGTGTTAATCATGTCGTAGGGCATGAAGATGCTCAGCGGCGAGAGGGCAATGGCGTCGATCCAGCCGATCATGCCGACAATGGAGGACATGGCGTAGCGGTTGTTCAGCACCAACACCGTCAAGTTGGCGGCTGCGGGCATGTCGAAGCGATGCAGGTCCCACGAGATGCCATCAGCGACAAAGTCGTTGATAACACCCGTGTAGTTCACCCCGCGGGTGCCGAACCAGTTGTTGAAATCCACCGCCCGCACCGCCTCCGTGCGTGCGTTCACCAC
Organism: Crithidia mellificae; assembly: GCA_002216565.1. NCBI lineage: Eukaryota > Euglenozoa > Kinetoplastea > Trypanosomatida > Trypanosomatidae > Crithidia > Crithidia mellificae. The sequence goes on along the minus strand of MDUD01007517.1, from coordinate 2,567 downwards.
CTCATTCAGCAGCGAGATGTCTACCATGCTAACGGAGTTGTCGTCGCCCATCGAGAGCGTGCAGACGGGGTAGCGGTGGTACATCTGCAGGGGGGACAAGGAGAGGGCCGAGGAGGCGCCGGAGGTGAGGCTTTGCGGGCTGCGGTTCTGCAGCGTCGTGCCGTACCACCCGAGCAGCACGCACGAGATTCCCAGCAGCAGCACCGCACAGGAGAGGAAGAAGGAGCCGTGGATGTTCGACAGCGCACGAGGGGCGAAGACGATGTTGACGACGTTGTGCACCATGATGGCGAGGCAGAAAAGACCCATGCGCCACGTCACGAGCGGGAAGACGCAGATCCAGCACGCGAAGATGTACAGCAGTACGATGACAAAGCTAATGCGCAGCAACCAGCTGTGGCCCGGCTGGTGCAGACAGCTGAGCGCGAGAATGACGAAGATGCCGTTCAGGATGGAGGAGACGATGACGCTGGCGCCGAACTCCTTGTCGTAGTCGCGGAAGCCGAAGGCGAAGGTGACGTAGAGCCACACAATCGTCATCATCCACAGCGTCAGCCGCATCAACGCACCCGTGAGGGTGTTGGACAGGTTGTCGGAGTAGTAGTGCACTACAAAGGCGGCGGAGATGGCAGCGGCGAAGGTGCAGACGTAGAGGGAGACAATGCGGCTAATGAGAAAGCCGATGCCGAGCAGCATGCTGAGGGCCAGCGGGACACCGCAGATCACGTACGAGGACATGCGCAGCAGGAAACGGGTGTCCACCTCCGTTGTCGTGTCCGGCGCGGTGCCGCCGCCAAAGTTGAGGGTGAGGAAGAAGGGCAGCGCACCCATGCGGTACTCGCGGTCGCGCGTGTTTGGGGAGGCGAAGAGGCCGGTGAAGAAGAAGACGTGCGTGACGCTGACGACGAGCAGCGCGCTGATCCAGCCCGTGCAGAAGGACACCTCCAGCCCACGCAGCGGGTTGTCGCGCCGTGCGTACACGATGAAGATGATGAACTGAATAATGAGGACGACAAAGAAGAGGAGCACTTCAGCGAAGGTGCCCCAGCTGCTGCCCAGCCGCTCGAAGACGGGAATCACCTTGCCGCGGTAGATCGCGGAGATGATGTCCACCGCGCGCGAGCACAAGAAGACGCCTTGAATGGCCACCATTAGCAGCACCGCGCTCAGCGGGAACACGTAGCTCGCCTTCACGAAGAAGCCAAAGAAGATGGTGACGATGACGTCAGCGCAGAAGACGGCGAGGAAGATGAGTGCGCCGATGAAGTAGATCACGTTGAAGACGCTGACGCCCATGAGCATGATCTGGTAGAGCGCACGCAGCGGGTACGGGACACCGGTGTACCACTTCTTGTCGTGCACGTTGAGGCCACGCACGTTGAGCTCGTTCGCCTGCTGCGTGCCGGAGACGTAGCTGTCCGTCAGCTGGTAGCGCTCCGCACTCTCCACGTTCTGCACCGCCGTCCGCCACCGCACGATCTCCTCCAGGAAGAAGACGGCCAGATCGCGCGGCAGCGGCGCCACCACCTCCGCCCATGACATTCGCGTCCCTGGTGGTCCATTTCTGTCCACGCTGGGCCCGCCGCTTCCGCCACCGCCGACGTCGTCGTGCGAGGGCGTCTCGAGGGACTCCATCTCCGTCACGCACGTCATGAGCGGCTTCAGCTCAGGGTCCACCGGGGCCGTCTCTGCTGGCCGGCGCATCAGCAGCTGCGAGCTGCGCCGCGTCAGCAGCGGGGAGGCCTCGTGCGACCCTGTCTGCAGCGCCAGCGAGCGCACGGACTGGGCGAGGGCGTCGGCCTGCGGTGTCGCCGTCGGCGCATCCACCGCGCCCGCGTGGACGCCCGCCCCCTCGACGTCGATGCCGAGAGACTGCAGCTCCCACTCCTTCACCGTCAGCCCGCGCTCGTTGACGGCGCGCTTCAGCTCGGCGTAGTACTTCTCGATGCGGTCGGCGTACGCGTTCCAGTGCTCCTCGTTGTCGCAGTCGTTCTTGCCGCCCAGCGTGATGGGCAGCACGTTCTCGTCGAAGAGGTCCAGCAGCGCGCCGTTTTTAATGTCGCCGGAGTCGACGATCTGGATGCGATCGGACACGATGGCGGGGAGAGTCTTGAAGATGGGCTTTGCCATGGCAGCCAGCGTGCCGTTCATCTTGCAGATGTACATCTTGTCCACCCCACCAGGGTAAAACTTCGAGATGCGGAGGGCCACATCCGCTTGGAAGGTCATGTCCACATTGCGGAAGAGGCTGGCGCCGTCCTGGTTAATGAGCATGACGATCTGCGAGCGTTTGTTCTCCTTGCGCAGCCGCGTACCGTAGCTGACGAACATGTCGAAGGTGCGCCGCTGCTCATCACGGTACTTGGCGTGCGGGAAGTCGCGCTTCGTGGTGATGTAGAAGGCAACGCGGCCGGCCTTGTCGGTGCCAATCTCCTGAATGATGCCTTTGCGGAGGGAGGCGCGCATGAAGTCGGTGAGCTCGTAGGTGGCCAGCTCATTTACCTCCATCGCGTAGCGGCGGTGCAGCTTCGCCACCGTCTCCTCTACATTAAACTTTTTGTTCTCGA
>MDUD01007516.1:0-15824 GCA_002216565.1 Crithidia mellificae | reverse complement strand
ATGTGTGTTTGAGCGTCGCAAAAGCAGCGGAAAAGCATAAAAGACGGAAAGGAAGATAAAGAAAATAAAAGCAAAAAGCGAAACAAAAAAAAACGTTATCGATTACACGCAAAAACAAACAAAAAAAATTATTGCTTTAAAAACAATCCAACTTATTTAATCAAAAGAAAAGCTTTTTGAGAGGGAAAAAGGAGTTAAACCGAGGAATGAGCTAAATGGAGAAAGCAGCTGAGATCACTTCCACCATCACTCCTGACGCAGGTCCTCACGGTAATCTCGCAGCACCCCCAAAAACTTGCGCACCTTTTCGTACTTCAAGAGCTGCTGCAGATGTGCGTGGTGCTCGCGCAGGCTAATCTTCAGCGCCGGCGTGTCCTCGCCAAAGCAGTCCGCCAATGACTGCTCGTACTCCTTCTCGTACACGGCGCGCGACAGGGTGCGTTGCACGGCACTACGTCGCAGAAACGGAATTGCGTCTTCCTCCAAATGATGCATCTTCAAGAACAAGTCATCGTCGCTGTTCGTCAGTGCACCGTCGAACCAGATGGTGAAGCAGTAGCGCACCTTGCCCACAGCCGATACGATGGGCCGCACGCGGTGCAGCGTGGTGTCGGACTTGAAGAAGGCAACAGTGCAGAATTTTGGTGGAACCGTCACGCAGGGGCCAAGGAACGGCATCAGCTGCAGCTCTCCCGCCATCTCCGGCGTCCAGTCCTCGGTGAGGTACACCGCCATGGTGAGACGACGCTTGTTTGGCTTGCCTGGGTTGTCGTAGTGCCACGGGAAGGCACCGCCCTCGTTCATCTGCAGCTTCAGCGTAACGGAGCGCGCGGCGAGGTCGGCGCTGTCGCACGGCTGCAGGTCCTCGCAGCAATCCACCTTGTCGCGCAGCAGCTCCACCAGCTCCCCGAGTTGACCCTCGAAAAGGGAGTTGAAGAGGGGCAGCTGGGCACGAATGCACTCGTTGTAGAGGTCGCACTCGTAGATGTGCGGCTTTGCCAGCTTCACCGGGCCGTCCGCAGTGAGAAACTCCACCTCGTTCTGGATCTTGCCGCCGTCGATCTCGTGGAAGCAGCGCTTGATCTCATGCAAGAACTGCTTGGCGACGGAGTCGGGGAAGGGCTGCTGGTCGAGTACAGTGTAGCCGTCCAACTCGAGCTGCTCGCACCGCTCCCGTGTCAGCTGCGCCTTGAGCGCCGTGGCTAGATTGAAATCACGTTCCATAATTAACAGGGGGAGCTCAAGCTGAAAAGCCTCACGCTTGGAGAGTAGAATTGCTAAAAAAAAGGGGGAGGAGGGGAGAGCGTGTTTGCGAACACACACGCGAATGGCTGTAAGAGCATTATAAATAAAAAAAGATGTCAGAGGAAAAGAGGGAAAAGACAAATGCTGTAAAGAGCATACAAAAGACGTGAAAACACAACCCGAGTTGTTAAAGAATGACTTGCGTCTGTCACTTAGACTCGAGTGGGAAGACGAAACTCAGTATTGGCCTCATTATTTTGCGTGCTCTCTATTCTTCTTCGCAGGTCTAATCAGACTCTTCACGCATTTCCACACATTCGATCAGTCAATTCCCTCAATCATTGCATTGTGCTGCTCGTACATCACAATCGATTCAGTGTGCTCAAGCAACCACAATATATACACATATGCACATGGAAGTAGCGGCAGTGCAGAAAAAAAAAGCTCATGCGCCTACGTCAGCAAAAACAAACAATCAAGCAACAGGTATCTGTTGCACCACCATTCATCAATCATTGCAGCTTCAGAAAGTGAACTACGAGGTTACCTCTTGGCTACTTCCCCGCTGCTGCGGTGCTGCTCATCATCGCTTCTGCGTTGAGCTTGTTGCTCGCAGCCGTTTCGCGGCGTCGGCGCTCCCGTGCGAGCCACTCCAGACCCGCTTCGAGGATACCCGCTACCGTGTACACCCCACCCGCAACGGCGCACAAGTTAACCGTGAAGTGGCTAATGGTGTCGTACGACACCTCGCAGTCCATCGAGTAGGGCGAGGGCTGATAGGAGAAGTACAACCCCGGCGCTCGGCCCATCCCGTTGTACCGCAGTAAGGAGTAGTAGGCGGTGTACTGGTAGCCAAAGCGGTCGTCCTTACCCGGTCGGTCCACCGTGGTTTGAATCAGCTGGAGGTAAAACTGATAAAAGTAGGGGTTTGACAGTTTGTACTCCGCCTTGAAGCCGGCGAGTGGTTGCAGGGTTTGACGGCGGATCTGCGGCACGCCCCAGTCGTCGTAGCGGTTGCCAATGTAGAAGTCGTGCACGTGGAAGTCGGGGTGCAGCTTCAGGCTGTCCCGCACGATGTAGTCCTTGATGATGATGTTGAACGACGCCGGGGAGGTGGAGAGGGGGGTGGTGCCGTTGAGGAAGCAGCCGCGATCGCCCTCGCGGGGCAGCTCACCGTCAAAGTAGCGCGAGGTGGTGTTGGCGCTGTGCGATCCGTACGGGACATGGAAGCGCTGCAGCCGCGCCTCCTTCGAAACGGCGGTGTCGAGAATGTTCATGCGAATCGTCTCCGTCTGCACGCGGTGGCACGGAACAAAAGGCAGCGTGATGGCGTAGTGAATCGTGTCCACCTGCCTCCGCGCATCCTCTGCCAGCGTGTTCTTGAAGGTTGCAGGGGTAATGTGGCAGTTTTTGTGTCCGCTGAAGTAGCCGTACACCTCACCAATGAGGAGCAGGACGAGGATGACAGTGGTGGCAATGCTCACAGCCGCCCCGTACGGGGTTGCAGGTGAGAGGTGGTTCTCCTTGTCCTGCACCACGCGGAAAAGATCGCACTTGTGCAAGAGGCGCATTGGACTATTTTGATTTTCGTGTGTGTGGAATGTGAAGGCGTGTGAGTGAAAAAGAGTAGAATCAGCTATAGAGAAATGTGTACTTATTCTTGAAAGCAAATTCATCAAAGCTGTTAAACAAACGCAACATTGTCGAACGCAATACGAAGGTAGCGAGAGAACAGAGAGAGGTAAAATGAAAAAAAAATGTTAAGAATGGGTTTTTTTAAGTCAACTGACGAAAAGCAATCCGATCCGGTCAACGACCGATCACAGCACAAAGTCTTGCCGTAAGATCTTAGCGCATCGCAAATGCTCCGCCGCCTCCTAAAAAACTAATGTGCATACAACGTAGGCTCAAGTAAATGCGCGAGAAAATCGCAGGCTTGTAGAAACGGCAGTTTGGTTGATTTGGACTGAAGATAAAGGAAGTGTTGCAATTAGAAACTGAAAAAAAGCACTCTTTTGCACAGGGTATGGTAAAGCACAACTGCAGAGAAAGCTTTAAGATATTATTAGTAGCAAAGTATCAGAATATTTAAACAGCTAGGAATATGACACTTAATAGCTAAAATATTTTGTATTAAGCTTTTTGAGTTGCAGTTGTGTGATTCTGGAGCATACCGTGTGCTTTAGAGCTTGCATCTGTACATCAGAAACGAACAAACCAAAAAAAAAAAGACAACGAAGGAAAGTAGGACAATTGGACCCGGATCTAAGTGGGCTGTCGTCACTCTCACTCTACAGGTGTATGACTTTGTATGTCACAGCATCACCCACAAAAAGGCAAGAAAAAAAGGACGGAAAAGAAAATGCAAGCGGTTATAATGTTCCATCTATGGAAAGCGACTCGGAAGAAGAAAAAACGGAAAGAGGTGAAAAATAAAAATCAGGAAGGAGCATCTTACAAGAGAAAATACTCAGCTTTTTTTTTTAATAGATGCCAGTTTCAATGGACTAAAAAAAAGCTCATACTGTCAGACAACATGGTAGACGATGTCGTCTGAGATGGATGAGAGGGACGCCACGGAAGGGGAGGACTGCTCATGCAGTATGCTAGGTGAGGGTGGGTCAAATGCAGTCGGCACCACACCCGTGCGTCGCCCCTCCGTCTCCGGCCGTGACGGCGAGCTGTCGGAGCGGCCGTTCTCGCGCTGGGCACGGTCAAGTGCCTTGCGCAGCGTGTCGTTCTCCCGCCGCAGCGCGGCAATGGTGGCGTCCTTCTCGGAGAGGACGTCCTCCAGCTGACGCCCGAGGTCGTGGCGGAGCTGCAGCATGATATGATGGGTGAGGCGACGCTCCAGCGCCGCCACGTCCACCGCACCGCGCGGTGAGGTGAGGGGCGGCAGCGGCGGTGCGTTGCCACGGAAAGACGACGCGGAGTTGTTCGTGTAGGTGGAGGAGACGGAGCTGCGAGCGCTGCTGCTGAGCTGCAGAGGGTTGACGACGGGAGGAGCCTTGTAGGTGCGACGCTGGTGCCGACGCCGCGAGGAAGGTGAGAGCGCGGCGTCCTCGGCGCCTTCGCCACCCTGCTGGTGCTCTGCGTTGTGTGGCAGGAGGGAGGAAATGTCGGGACGATGGGCGGCGTGGCCGTTCCTGCCGGCACTGCTGCCGCCTCTGCGCTGCTGCGACGCACGACGTGCCCGCAGCTCCGCCATCGAGTTCAGCTCCATCATCTCAGCCAGCTCCTGCAACGCGTTGTCTGCTGCGTTGGTGGTGACTCCATCGGTGGCGTCATCGCCTGCGCTGCTGCCCGTGCGGCTCTTTCGGCGGCTCTGCCGGCGCTTTCGCACGTCGCGTCGCTGCTGCTTCGATGGAGACGTGACACCCTCTCGCCCACCGTCGCCTCTGCTTGGACTCGCATCATTATTCTTATAGTAGTCCTCACCGCCGTTCGTTGCCCTCTTCGCCTGCCGTGTCGGCACCGGCGATCCGTTCGCTTTCTCCTCTGCCCCCACCGTGGATCGACTCCGCGCCACCGGGATGTACGGACGTGGCGCGTTGCGGGCCTTGCTCGGCTCTACAGAAGCAATGCTCAGTCCTTTCACACGGAAGGCGTAGCGAAGGGTGTTGTTGCTGTGCTCGTGGTTGTGCGAGCTGGGGGACACCGTCGCGACCATCACCGTCTTGCTGTTTCCAGTGAAGCTGTCCCGCAGCACCTCGGTCAGCCGCGACCCGCGGAACGGCACGTGCTTCTTCTTCTCATCCAACGCGCGTATGCACTCCTTCAGCGCCAGCAGCGACTTGTTGATCTCCGCCCCCTCTAACCGCGTCAGGCGGTCGTTGGCCGCCGTATCGGCCGCCCGCTCGCTCCCGGCGAGGTCGACGAAGTTCACGCTGCCCTCGAAGTCGAGGTGGGCGGTGTCCTTGATGCGGATGGACAAGATGGCGTGGGAGCGACTGGAGTGCTCGTTGGCGCTGGTGCTGCCGGTGCGGCGCTGCTCCATGCCAGCCCGCACGAGCTGCCACAACTCCGCCACCGTCGACACGGTGCGCCACACCACGCCGCAGATGTTCACGCGGCGGTTCGCGTCCTCGCGCAGCACGATGGGGTGGCGTCGGTTCATTAGATCAAAGAGGGAGTTGCAGTAGATCTCGTAGAAGCAGACGCAGAGCTGCTGGGTGGGGCTGAGGCGGCCGAAGAGATCCCCGGCAGCGAGAAGGTAGAGCCCGCTCTCGCCGTCGGTGCCCATCATGGTGTACGTTTTGCCACTGCCGGTTTGGCCGTAGGCGAAGCACGACGCGCTGCCCCCCGCGAGGCTGACGGTCAGCAAGTCCTTCACGGAGGTGTTATACACATCCGCGTTGCTCGCCGTGGCGTCAAACGCGTGGTCGAAGGTGTAGTCGCTGTTCTCCTCGTAGCTGCTGAGGTCGACGCGTTGCTTCGTGACGGCAATGCGGACGTGCGGGCCATTCACCTGCACGCAGTCCGGGCCGGGCTCATCTGAGGCGAGGGGGCGTTTGCGCACCACCACCATGATGCGTCCATCCCTGCCCTTGCCGCGGCCCTGTGGTGCGGGAGAGGAGCCGCTGGTCACGTTTGCATCACTGGCCTTCTTTTTCAATTTCTTGCGTGGGTTACGCGGGAGCGGACTACCACTGTTGTTGTTGTTTTTACTGTCAGCTGCTTCCCCGTTAAGTTCGGCATTATCTTCTCCAGGACTAGCTAAGTTGCTTTTGTTGATTTCCTCAGCGTCTTCCGGAGAGAATGGAGGTGGATGCTGTGATGCTGTTGTTGCTACTCCGGCTGGTGGTGAGGCGAAGTTGTTTGCGACCTTCGCCTCTGGCGACTCCACGCGCAGCGGAGTGGTGGCGAGAACAGACGTGTGGGTCTCTAACGGCAGTGAGGGCAGCGAGGACTTCATGTTTGTCTCGACGTGCGGCGGTGGCGCGTTGCTGTCGCGTCGACGGAAGGGCGTGGAGGCGTGCGAGGTCGGCGGCAACGGCGGCAGGGGCTGCAGGAGCTCCGAGGCACCAAGTGACGTCCGCCGTGGTGGAGGCAGCAGCGGTGTCGCCACACTCCCACTGTTGGAGTGGTTCTCCTTCCTCTTATCAACTTCATTGTCGCACTTTGTGCTGTCGTGCGCAGAGTCCGGAATGTCAGCGTTCCCTCTCTCGGCCGCACTGATTGGCGGAGCTCCTGCCGCGGTGTGATGGCTCACTACGCCGCTGTCTGGGCGACTGCGCAGCGGCAGCGACGGCCGCTGCACCACCGGCGCCGAGGTGCGTCGTGGCACGCGACCAGCGCAGTGCGTGTTGGCGGCGTTCAGCAGGCCACCCGTGCCCACGGCAGGGGCGGCGGTGGACTCCTCCCGCATCCCGGCGTAAGCCTGCGAGAGGCGGTCGAACTCGCGATTCAGCGTGGAGACGGAGGGAATGGCGAGGTCATCGCCACTCTGCCGCTCCGCCTCCGCCGTACTCGCACGCGGGCGGGTCAGCGGCACGGCGGCGGTGGTGTCGGGGTGGGCACGCACCAACGGTGGCAGCGGCGGCAGCTCCTCGAAGGGTGCCTCGCGGTATTGCGAGAAGCGCCGGACTTGCTGCGCGCTGGCCTCCGCCTTGGTGGCCCACGGAGAATCCGCCGTGGCGGTGCTCATTGTATTGAAAACTAAACAGAAATAAAAAATGAATGGAGGAAACTATACACTCGAAAAGCAAGAATGTATTTGAAATAAGAAAAAAAAAGCAATTGAGACTTGTAGTGCGTCCCGAGAGAAGGCAAGTACTTGGATACTCTGTTACTTGTAGCGTGTGTACGCCTGATTGCAAATTGGTATAAGGTGATGTTGTTGTGCAGGATAAGGAATCAGAAATGCTAAATTCAAGGTTGCCTTGGAGAAAACGTCTCGCTAGGGAAAAAGAAATGAATCCAAATCGATACAATGTACAATGACGTCAACAGATACCACATAGACGCCAGTTGTGATGCCAGCGTTGCTCTGCTCTAGAGGCTCTCTCTCAAATTCTTAGTAGTCAGCAGAAAGCAGCCTTCACACCTAAGTTTCATAATCGAGTCAATAAACGTTTCAATTTGATTACATGGAGAAGGAATGGAGATGAGGAGGACGCAAAGAAAATAGAAACCGGAGGAGAAAACAAACGAAAGGATCTGAAGAGTAAATCATGATCTAGGAAAAAAAGAAGAGACAAAAGTAAAGAAGTGACAAATGAGACTGCTCTCAGTTGCTGAAAGAGAAACACAACAAAAAGCTGAACGCTAAGAGCGTGTGCGCAGAGAGGAACATCTACGCTCCTGTTCTCCACACACACACACACACACAGTCACGTACACACAAACCGTCCCACTAATACAGGCCTACGTGGCCGGGCACAGTGTGTTCAGCTCGTCAATGGTGGTGTCAATGCGGTCGCACTTGGTGCCGCCGAGGCTGCACGGGATGAACTGCATGGCCGCCGTCCGCAGATACCACGTCGAGAACACCGTCTGCATTGTCTGCACCGACAGCAGCCGCTGCGCCATCGTCTCCTCATTCATGTTGAGGCCAAACTTCGACAGCGCGATCGGTGCGCCAGAGAAGATGATGCTGTGCAGTTTCCGCAGCCCTGACTGCAGCCCAATGACGGCAGCGCGGCTGCCCACCGGCCCGTGGCCCACCACGTAGTACGTCTCATCGAGGCTCTGCGAGTCGATGGCGCTCAGCATCCGCTGCACAATCTGCGAGGTCGATGTCACCGACTCCTCCCACCGCAACGGCACCATGCTCTGTATGAATGACAGATAGGGCAGGATCAGCTCGACGTAGTTCGGTGGCATGAGGAAGGAGAAGAAGGATAGGGCGTAGGTGTCAATGAACATCGTCATGGACTCGATCAGCAGCAGCACATCCGTGCCCGGTCGAATCAGCATCACCGTCGTGTTGCCCGTCGGCGTCGACTCGCGGAAGGTGGACACGTGCATGACGTTGTCCTCCGTCACCGTCGTCATGTTGATGCGGGTGTAGCTGGGGAACCAGCGGGCCAGGTCCTCGTCTTGCGCCGCCACGTCCAGGTTCATGCCCAGCTTCGCAAAGAGGGCCATCCCAACGATGTCGAGGGTCGGGGCAAACTTGCTGAGGCACAGCGGCGGCATCACCTGCGAGGTGGATGTCGTCCTCGTCGTGCCCGCCGTCAGAGCGCCGACAGCGGGAGCCGCTAAGGCTTCGTTCAGCGCGGCCAGCTCCTTCTGAAGAGTCTGCAGATCTACAGGGGAGACTGCAGCTGCGTTGGTGCCGCCGCCACTACCGCTGCTGCTGCTACTGCTGTCCGTCGCAAATCGGGCGGCGTAGTTGGGAATAATGTAATCGCTCACCGACCCGCTGTAGACCTCCTGCGCACTGGAGTGGCCGAGGATGCAGCACGCCAGCAGCACCAGCGTGAAGGTCGCCGTCATCGTGAAGACGCCGTAGTTGTTGGATGCCTCGTTGGTGCGCACGATGCACAGCAGCAGGTGAATGGCGAGGGCGAGTACAAAGAGACCCATGCGGTAGTTCAAGACGAGGAGCGCCACAACGCACCCAATAAGATGCAGCAGCAGCAGCAGCCACGACACGCGGAAAAGCCACCGCCGCACTGCGCCTTTCCACGGCCCGTACACGCTGACCATCCCCGTCACAACGAAGAAAAGCATGATGAAGAGGACGGCCAGCATCGACCCACCCCAGTTGTCGTACCACGTGTTCTGCGACAGGGTGAAGACGGTGTCCATCCAGAACATCGTGGCGTAGAAGACGGCGCACACGGTGATGTCAGACGAGGAGCTGACGCTGCGGGCAGACATGAAGGCGGTGGAAAGCAGCAGCAGCACCGCCTGGACCACCACGACCGCGCAGAGAAAGAAGAAGCCGCCGCCGGCGAGCCACGCAACGCCCATCGCCACCGACATCACACTCACCAGCGTCAGTGAGATGACCTCCGCCGGCGGACTGCGGTCCTCCATGTGCTCGTCCTCCATCTCCACCTCCATAAAGAGGTACAGGGTCGCCTCCGCGTTGTTCTGCCGGCTGCCGTGCGCGTAGGACGGCCGGTTCACGGTGCGAAAGCCAAAGGCGAAGATGACATGGTAGATGAAGATAAGACACACCGCGACGATCCAGCCGTAGGCGAGGCTGTACTGCAGACCCGTCAGCACGTCGTAACGGACGGCCATCACGCAGAAGAGCACAAAGTAGGCGATGGTGCAACCGACGTCGATGGCGAGCTGGAAAGCAAGCGCCTTCCCGCCAAACGCCTTCAGCGCCTGGATGAGACGACCTTGGAAGGTGTTGCGGGCCACGTCGAATCCGCGCGAGCAGAAGATGACAAACTGCGAGGCCACCACGATAAAGGCCGCGCCGTAGAGAAAGACCTGGAAGGGCCGCACGAACATTGCAAAGAAGATGTTGATGAGGATCAGAACACCGAGCAGCGCAATGAAGAGGGTGCCGATGAAGAAGTAGAAGGCGTTCACCATGAGACAGAGCCAGAGAAAGCCCTTCGCCACCAGCAGAATGGCAGGCGGCAGCCCGGCCAGGAGCTGGTCGCCGCGAATCACGTTCTCGTCGCCGTAGAGGGCACGCCGCTCCTGCAGCTCCCACTGCACGATCTGCAGCCACTCCCGTTCGTGCATCTCCGTCAGGCTGATGCGGAAAAACGTCTCGATGGTGACAAACTGCATGACGTACTCCGTGAAGAGGTCACGTGGTGGGGTTGTGTGAATCGACTCAGGGCTGCGGTGCCGCGACAGCTCCGAGACGCGGCGCCGCGCCATCTCCGTGTGGGCCGAGTCGCACGTGATGAGGTTGGCGTCGTCGTCGATGTCCACGTACACCTGACCCGGAGAGCGGGGGGAAAAGCTGTTGTTGCTGGTGGTGGTGTGGTGGTCGAGTGGGGAGAGGGAGGGGTCGAGGAGGGAAAGATCGCGTCCGCGCATCGAGGAGCCGGGGTCGACGATGCTGCGCTTCAGTGCGTCCATGCGGGACATCTCCTCAATGTAGCCAGCAGCGCGGAGGTTGTTCAGCTCCCACTCCTTCACCCCCTCCCCGCGCAGCACCGCCGCCTTGAGCTGGTTGAAGTACCCACTGACCGTCGTGGCAAAGCGGTCCCAGTTCTCCTGATTGTCGCAGTCGTTCTTGCCGCCCAGGGCAATCGGCAGCACGTTCTCGTCGTACAGCTCGAGCAGCTTGCCGCTCTTGATGTCGCCGTCGGAGATGATGATGATGCGGTCGGACACGATGGCGGGCAGACGCGAGAAGATGGGCTTGGCGAGGGCGGAGAGCAGGCGGCCCATCTTGCAGATGTACATCTTGTCCACGCAGCCAGGGTAGAACTTTGCGATGCGGAGGGCGATGTCGGCCTGAAAGGTCATGTCCAGGTTGCCCATCATGCTCGCCTTGTCTTGGTTGATGAGCATCGCCAGCTGACAGCGTTTGCTTTCTGGACGCAGGCGAGTGGCGTAGCTGACGAACATGTCGAACGTCATGCGACTCTCCTCGCGGCGCGAGGTTTGCGGCTTGTCGCGCGCCGTGGTGATGTACAGCGTCACACGGCCCGCCTTATCATTGCCGATGATCTGGATGATCCCTTTGCGCATGTTGTCCAGCATCCAGTCCGACACGTTGTAGTTCGCCAGCTGCTCCCGCTCGAAGTCAGCGCGGCGCTGCAGCTTTGAGACGGCGTCCTCAATCTTGAAGTTTTTGTTCTCGAGGAAGCCGTAGATCCAGCAGTCGAAGTAGTTGTGGGTGATGCCCATCCGCCGCTTCACCTCATCCACCTCCGCCTGGTGGGCGTAGGCGTCCGTGCCAATGTCCAGCAGCACCGGCGCATTCGACATGACGGAGCAGAAAATTAGGTTTTAGAGCTGGTTTAACAGTGACTTGAATGAGACGAAAGATGCGCTGTAGACGAAGCAATAGGTGAGTGTTCTAAAGCGCTTGTTGACCTTTACGAGTACAGAGTCTAAGATGAAATACTAAAGATATTTGTTTAAGTACAGTAAAAAAAAAACAGTGGTTTGTCGGTGCACAAGGATAGAAAAGGATAACGAGAAAAGCTTGGTTTATGACACGGGAAACTAATAAAAGCGAGCAAGGCAAGAGCTGCTTCTGCGATAGCAGGGAAACGAAAGACAAGAATGTTCTCGCCAGTGATGTAAGAAAAACAAGGAAGCCTTTTGCAGGCGTGATATAGAACCTGTGGCACCTTTTTAACAAATCGAATTGCAGAGCTCGCAGCGGCAAACCCCGTACAACTTGGAAGCCGGTAAACAAACAGCGGAGCTCGAAAGCCACTCACCTGCAAAAATAATCTAATCGCAACAAAAAAAAAGCGGGGTGAGAGGGCGGTCTGAAGCACAGACGGGAAGGGCAGTACTAACAAAACACAAGGAAAGAAAATGGGACACAGGTGGAAAAAGAACAAAAATACACAATTTTTCTGCGCAAACAGCTGCGCAACTCCTTTTTCTCATCGAGGTGAATCAAAGAAAACGCAGATAGCGATGAGATAGAGATAGAAAGGAGAGAAAAGGTAGAGGCAAAGAAAAAGACAGTTATGATTCGGAGCACAAATCAAAGAGCAGCATCAAAAATCAAATGTTGATCAGCATAAGGCTGCGAAATGGTAAAGCTTTAGCTCCTGTTGAAGACACGAACTTGTCGTCGGAGAAAGCCATCCAGAGATGGATGTGAGTCACCAACCAACAATGTCATTCAGCACCACTTGTTGACTGCAAACCCTATTTTAATTTATTACCATATTAAATGCTGTTTGTTCATTGCTTTTTATGTTTACAGTAGGTAGACAGTAGTACAGAGAAAAGGATAAATGTAGTGAGTTTAGGCGTTGCTGCTTTCAGCAAAAAGAAAAAAAAAAGAGAGAAAGAAAAACAAAACAACAGTGTACAGAGCAAACAAAAAAGAGGAGCTAGAATAGAAAAAGCGCTATTATCATTCAGTAATGTTGCCAAATGGAGCCGCAAAAGCATCTTTCTCAGCTGAAGAGACAACGCTGCAAAATGGGGAAGTAGAAAGAGGCGTTGGTTTCTGTAAAGAAAAAACCCTCATTTGCGGATATAAAACGATGAAAAATGAGAAAGGAAGTCGCTCGCAATTTGCGGTTTTCGTTTCTACAGAAAAATGGTCAGAAATCAAAGATACACGTGTCTAAGAGAACCCTATTGCAAACAATCGGCACTAAAGCATAGTGATGCACCTTGTTGTCGCTTTCCACGACTACGTTTCGCGTCTGTGCTCTGCGCGGCGTTCTTCATCTACGACGAGGCCACATGTCTACGGCCGTGGACATCACCGCACGCCTCGATGAGAGCGGTGGAGAAGAACTGCGAGCGCATGCAGTACAACGCGGAGCCGGAGCACTTAATGCGCTGCGAAACCGTAGAGTCCTGCCCGCCAATGTAGTTGAGCGCACCCATGTACGCGCCAATCGAGAGCACGTAGTTGTGGTACGGCTCGTAGTCCGTCTCCATCTTGCGGGCCACCTGCATGAGACCGGGTGAGCCAAAAACGATGGACTGCGTCTTCGTCGCGGCGGCGGTGGCGGCAAGGAAGCCGCCTGCCACGCCCGTTGCCGTCAGAATAACCTCGGTGTTCAGCAATGCCTTCTGCTGGTCAATAAACGTGCCAATGTCAGGTGCAATCCTCGTGCCTGCAAAAGGGACGAGGCGTGTTGCGAAGGACATGATGTAGATCATCGTGTTAATCATGTCGTAGGGCATGAAGATGCTCAGCGGCGAGAGGGCAATGGCGTCGATCCAGCCGATCATGCCGACAATGGAGGACATGGCGTAGCGGTTGTTCAGCACCAACACCGTCAAGTTGGCGGCTGCGGGCATGTCGAAGCGATGCAGGTCCCACGAGATGCCATCAGCGACAAAGTCGTTGATAACACCCGTGTAGTTCACCCCGCGGGTGCCGAACCAGTTGTTGAAATCCACCGCCCGCACCGCCTCCGTGCGTGCGTTCACCACCTCATTCAGCAGCGAGATGTCTACCATGCTAACGGAGTTGTCGTCGCCCATCGAGAGCGTGCAGACGGGGTAGCGGTGGTACATCTGCAGGGGGGACAAGGAGAGGGCCGAGGAGGCGCCGGAGGTGAGGCTTTGCGGGCTGCGGTTCTGCAGCGTCGTGCCGTACCACCCGAGCAGCACGCACGAGATTCCCAGCAGCAGCACCGCACAGGAGAGGAAGAAGGAGCCGTGGATGTTCGACAGCGCACGAGGGGCGAAGACGATGTTGACGACGTTGTGCACCATGATGGCGAGGCAGAAAAGACCCATGCGCCACGTCACGAGCGGGAAGACGCAGATCCAGCACGCGAAGATGTACAGCAGTACGATGACAAAGCTAATGCGCAGCAACCAGCTGTGGCCCGGCTGGTGCAGACAGCTGAGCGCGAGAATGACGAAGATGCCGTTCAGGATGGAGGAGACGATGACGCTGGCGCCGAACTCCTTGTCGTAGTCGCGGAAGCCGAAGGCGAAGGTGACGTAGAGCCACACAATCGTCATCATCCACAGCGTCAGCCGCATCAACGCACCCGTGAGGGTGTTGGACAGGTTGTCGGAGTAGTAGTGCACTACAAAGGCGGCGGAGATGGCAGCGGCGAAGGTGCAGACGTAGAGGGAGACAATGCGGCTAATGAGAAAGCCGATGCCGAGCAGCATGCTGAGGGCCAGCGGGACACCGCAGATCACGTACGAGGACATGCGCAGCAGGAAACGGGTGTCCACCTCCGTTGTCGTGTCCGGCGCGGTGCCGCCGCCAAAGTTGAGGGTGAGGAAGAAGGGCAGCGCACCCATGCGGTACTCGCGGTCGCGCGTGTTTGGGGAGGCGAAGAGGCCGGTGAAGAAGAAGACGTGCGTGACGCTGACGACGAGCAGCGCGCTGATCCAGCCCGTGCAGAAGGACACCTCCAGCCCACGCAGCGGGTTGTCGCGCCGTGCGTACACGATGAAGATGATGAACTGAATAATGAGGACGACAAAGAAGAGGAGCACTTCAGCGAAGGTGCCCCAGCTGCTGCCCAGCCGCTCGAAGACGGGAATCACCTTGCCGCGGTAGATCGCGGAGATGATGTCCACCGCGCGCGAGCACAAGAAGACGCCTTGAATGGCCACCATTAGCAGCACCGCGCTCAGCGGGAACACGTAGCTCGCCTTCACGAAGAAGCCAAAGAAGATGGTGACGATGACGTCAGCGCAGAAGACGGCGAGGAAGATGAGTGCGCCGATGAAGTAGATCACGTTGAAGACGCTGACGCCCATGAGCATGATCTGGTAGAGCGCACGCAGCGGGTACGGGACACCGGTGTACCACTTCTTGTCGTGCACGTTGAGGCCACGCACGTTGAGCTCGTTCGCCTGCTGCGTGCCGGAGACGTAGCTGTCCGTCAGCTGGTAGCGCTCCGCACTCTCCACGTTCTGCACCGCCGTCCGCCACCGCACGATCTCCTCCAGGAAGAAGACGGCCAGATCGCGCGGCAGCGGCGCCACCACCTCCGCCCATGACATTCGCGTCCCTGGTGGTCCATTTCTGTCCACGCTGGGCCCGCCGCTTCCGCCACCGCCGACGTCGTCGTGCGAGGGCGTCTCGAGGGACTCCATCTCCGTCACGCACGTCATGAGCGGCTTCAGCTCAGGGTCCACCGGGGCCGTCTCTGCTGGCCGGCGCATCAGCAGCTGCGAGCTGCGCCGCGTCAGCAGCGGGGAGGCCTCGTGCGACCCTGTCTGCAGCGCCAGCGAGCGCACGGACTGGGCGAGGGCGTCGGCCTGCGGTGTCGCCGTCGGCGCATCCACCGCGCCCGCGTGGACGCCCGCCCCCTCGACGTCGATGCCGAGAGACTGCAGCTCCCACTCCTTCACCGTCAGCCCGCGCTCGTTGACGGCGCGCTTCAGCTCGGCGTAGTACTTCTCGATGCGGTCGGCGTACGCGTTCCAGTGCTCCTCGTTGTCGCAGTCGTTCTTGCCGCCCAGCGTGATGGGCAGCACGTTCTCGTCGAAGAGGTCCAGCAGCGCGCCGTTTTTAATGTCGCCGGAGTCGACGATCTGGATGCGATCGGACACGATGGCGGGGAGAGTCTTGAAGATGGGCTTTGCCATGGCAGCCAGCGTGCCGTTCATCTTGCAGATGTACATCTTGTCCACCCCACCAGGGTAAAACTTCGAGATGCGGAGGGCCACATCCGCTTGGAAGGTCATGTCCACATTGCGGAAGAGGCTGGCGCCGTCCTGGTTAATGAGCATGACGATCTGCGAGCGTTTGTTCTCCTTGCGCAGCCGCGTACCGTAGCTGACGAACATGTCGAAGGTGCGCCGCTGCTCATCACGGTACTTGGCGTGCGGGAAGTCGCGCTTCGTGGTGATGTAGAAGGCAACGCGGCCGGCCTTGTCGGTGCCAATCTCCTGAATGATGCCTTTGCGGAGGGAGGCGCGCATGAAGTCGGTGAGCTCGTAGGTGGCCAGCTCATTTACCTCCATCGCGTAGCGGCGGTGCAGCTTCGCCACCGTCTCCTCTACATTAAACTTTTTGTTCTCGA
>MDUD01007505.1:0-13509 GCA_002216565.1 Crithidia mellificae | reverse complement strand
AAATTGAAGTTTCCATTTGTTTTTTCTTTACCGAAGAACTAGTTTTGCCGAATGAAATCTTGCAACGTACAGTATTGTGTTGGACTTGGCTGGGCTAAACGGTAGAAGCGCTATCAAGTAAATAAATAACCTCTTTTAAATTTTGGCTTTCTTCTTCTGACTACCATCCTTAACGTCTCCCTGCACTTGGCAGTACATAAAACGGCATTACAGTTTGCAGCACAACATCCGTTAATAAAGAAAAAAAAATAAAAAAGGCTTAGCCGGTGCGGCATACACATACATATCAAAGTCGAAAAACCTTATGTCTTCTCGTCTTACCTTGCCTCTGCGACTGGTGCAGTGCGAGTGGGGCAACGCGGGAGTTCCTTCAGGGACTGCTGCTGCCTCGCCCGTGTTGACACCGTACAAACCAAGTGGACTGCCATGCTACGCCGCATCGCAGGTCCACGCGGCAAGTACGACAACAGGCGGGAGCGGCAGCAGCAGCAGTCACAGCAGCGCTGGCACAAACGCATCAGATGGGCGACGCCTCTTTGCTGTTCACACTCGGCACGCCGGCACTCCACCGCAGGCACAGACATCAACAGCATCGTTGTCGGATTCGAATGCGTCGGTGGTGGAGGCTGGCGCGCAGCCGCGGCCAGAGGACCCGAGCGATTCCCTTCTCTCCCGCGTCGTGGACACGGCGCTGCCAGGCTGCCGTCCCTACGTGGCTCTCCCTGTGCTTTCCTCCCTGCTGCGCCATGGGGCCTCCCACACAGCAGCGCCGCCTGCCGCGCTGCTAAACCAGTGGACGGCGCGGCACAAAGGATTGGTGCTGGTGACGCAGTCGCCCAGCGATGCACTCTTTTTGAGAAATGCCGCCCAGCTGGATCTCGTGCAGCAGACGTACCGCGTACTGTGCCGACTGCCCCCAGGCGTGGCGGCGGCGGTGCGGCGCTACCTGCACGCCCACAACACCACCACTCCTGCAGCGAGTAATCACGTTTCGCCTGCGCGCACGCCGCGTGGAAACGCCAGCGGCGGTGCAGCCGCGCTGAATCCGTATCTGCGCGCTCATGCCGAACGGCAGCACGCGGCGGTGGCCTCGGTCGACCTTGCACACGGCATCTCGTTGACAGCATCTTCTGCGGTGGGACCGCTTCTACCACCCACGGTGCACCCGCACCCTCTTGTCAGCGGAGGCTTCTTCGACGCCGCGCGTGGACGACTTCGCGTGCAGGGCGCGGTGAAGTGCTTCCTGCGTGTGCAGACGCCCCTGCACCCGGCCTCGCAGCGCAAGGTGGAGCAGTTCACTCGCCTGCAGAATCTCTTCACGGCACCACCTGCCAGTGGCCGGGCCCATCGCAATAAAGCAGAGGAAGAAAGAGTTTCAGGGGCAACAGTGGGAGAAGGCGTACGTGCGGGGGCTTTAAATGAAAACGCGCACCCCTGGCTGCAGCCGGAGTGGCGTATCGGCGTTTCACTTGACGCACCAAACATGCAATCCCTTTCCATGAGCTTGTTCGACAAAGATGACAAGCGCGCAGGCGGAGGAAGTCCGCACGCTTTCCACTCCACTCGTACAGCTGCGCCTCGCGGCAAGTCCCTCGCCTTTGACTTCCGCCTCCTCTCCCTCTCCACCGAAGCGGAAAGCGATCTGGCACTTTACGAAGTCCACACACGAGGCGATGCCACTGCCGATGAAGTGGCGGCTGTTTTTCAGGCAGAGGGGCTGGCGGTGGTCAACGACTACGTGCAAGACACCGCCCTGGCGTCGAGCATTGCGGAGGTGGCGCGGCGCATGCGTGCGGCCCCGCCCGGCTTGCTGTCCAGCCTGCCACTTGGTGTGCAGCACTACCTGCGCACGGCGTCCGCGGAGGAGCTGGTGGCGCTGCCACTCACGCTCGTGCCCTTGGAGGATGCGGATCGGCTTTGCCTGCAACAAGTTCTTCATCGCCACGACCGCTACGCAGAGAGCGCACACGAGCACGACGCCCTCGCGTACGCTCCGTCTTCCGCGGTGGACTACACCGAAGAAGCTTTGCAGCGCATGCGACACTACGTGCAGTCAGCCCTTGGGACGAACAGCGGTGGTAGTGGCGCGGGCGGCGGCGGCGGTCGCCATCCTTTACAGTCGCTGCTGTGGCACGCCCTCACTAGCCTCCACCTCGCCAACGCCGAGGAGAGGCGGGTGTACGAGGAGGTGTTGACGCTCACGATGGGCAGCGGCATTGAGTGTGCCGCTCTCGCCTTCCCCGACCCTTCAAACGGGCCCACCGTACACGCCATGCAGCAGGTGTGGTTGACGTTTGAGCAGCAACGGCAGCGGCACGCGTCGTTGGCTGAAGCCGCGCGGGCGGCGCGGCAGCACCCGTCCACGGCGGAGCTGCGCTACGTGCGGCGTGGCGTCATGGACGACCCGGTCGGCCTCACGCGAGTGCCGCTGCTGGAGGATGCGCTGCAGAGTTCGCCTGATCGCCGGCGTGCGGTTGGTCGCGGTGAGTGCAGCTTCTCGCAGGCCGTCGCCCTCCGACTGTCTCTTGAGGTGCAGGAGGCGTCGCCGCAAACCCCCCGTGTTGTGGGAGAGAAGAGGGTCACAAGTACCGCGCTCACGGCGTCGAGCCCAGCAGCAGGTGCAGGTGCTTCTCGTACTGCGATTGCGACGGCGTGGGAGCAGACGCAGGTGCCACCGAGTTACACGGAGGCGTACAACAATTGGGCGGCAGCGACGCTGGCACCGCTGGTCAAACGAGAGGAATCAGCAACAGCAGCTGCAGCGGAAACTGAGCAATCGACCATGGTTTCGAGAACTTCGCTCTGGCCGTCGCCGTCTGAAGTAAAGCAACACCTGCAGCCGCAGCCACGGCCGGCACCTTCCCGCCGTGACAATTCTCACAATGCAGGAAGTCGCGCTTCAGACTCCTCTCCCTCGATCCAATCCAACATTGCCGCGGCGGCGGATGGGCACATGACGTCTGTCCGCGTGTTCCTGCGTGTGGAGGAGCTCGCAGAGTTGACGTGCGCACACTGCGGTGCCGAGGGCCACACCTGGCAGCACTGCGCGGCGCGTGCGGCAGACGCGCTGACAGCGTTGGAGGACGTGACGGCAGTACGCCGTCTTCCTCTTCTCCCTTCTGCGGCACCGGCAGTGCCCGATGCCACAAGTGCAGCGTCCCATGCAGCGCCGGGCAGTACCGCACGCGGAACGTCGGTGATGGAGGAGGAGGGACTGACGTCCGTCGAGGACGCGGCTGCGGCGCTGGCAGAGCACGCGCGGTCCTCCGCGCATCGGCGCGAGCAGCGAGCACGCGCGCTGGCCACGTTCGGCGACCCAGAGAGGGATGCCACGGCGAGTGCCTTTGGTGACTCGGTGATTGTGCCCGTACCCAATGTGGCGGCCACGCAGCAGTTCAAGGCACGCCACGTGCTGCGCAGTGAGGCCCGCAAGCCCGCGATGCATCGCCGCACCGTACGCTGCGTGTACTGCGGCGGTCACCACCACGTGACGGCGTGCCCAAAGCTGCAGGCGCAAGACGACGCGTCTGTAATGGACCGTGATGCGCAGGCATACGAGCACGCAGCGGCCCACCACTCAAGCGAGGGCGGGAGCAGCAACGCAGGACAGCATCTCCTACCGTTGTTCTGCATTAAGTGTGGGGAGAGAGGGCACCTTTTCCGAGACTGCCCGCAGGTGCCAGGTGACTTGCACCCGGCGACTCACTGTCCCATCTGCCGGCAGCCGCGCACGAAGTCGTCACACGATCCCTTGCACTGTCCGCGGCGAGTGCAAGTTCCGCCAGGGTACGCGTTGACTGGTATTCCCCTGGTGGACGGTAACAAGACAGGAGGGGCGTCTGGTAGACGCGGTGAGCGGCGCTCGGCCCCTTCGAGCAGCGGCTTTGCGCATCCGCGGCGACGCCGTGGGTCGGTGCTGATTGCCGACAGCTTTGTTGACGCGCCACCGCGTCAAAAGTAGTCGCGCGGCATAATTTAGAGCAATGTGATGGTGGCAACGATGCTGTTTTGGGGGAAGACGTGCTTCTTCTTGATCGATGCAAGTGCTGTTTTGTTCTGTTTAATTCTGTTTTGTTGTTCACACATTTTAAGATAAAACGTTAATAGTTCGGAGAAAGAAAAGAACGTAAAATTGATTGCGTATGGTTTTGCAGACGGAGTATGCATTTACAAAGGTAAACACACGTCTGCCGCAACTCTTTGTTTTCAAAAGACCAACGAAGTCTGGGCGAACCACCTGCGTGTGTAAACTTAGCCATGCACAAGGTATAGCGCATTCTACTTACAACATCTCTAAAATCTTCTCTCTCTCTACTACTTTACTTTACTCAACTTTGTGCTTATTAGCTTACAATCCATATCTCATTGTGTTCACCCGCTAAACGCAACTGCGCGTTTCGGGTATCTTGTTTCATATTTTTCTGTACTCATTGATTAGCGAGACTTTCCGTCTCACGCACCGAAAAAAAAAAAGCGTCTTCTGCAAATAAAGGTGCGGTATTACAACCGTCGTTTTTTTAATTGAAAATTCCATTCTCCAATCAGGATCTATCTATTTTACGTCTGTAGGTTGCTTTGCTTGGACGTGTCTCTTTGGTGCGCTACTTAATCTTCTTCTTTACTCTTCATCAACGCATCAAACATGTGGAAAGAGTGGGCAAAGAAGGTGAAAACCTTTGCCGAAGACATCACTTCGCCAGACTACGATGAGGAGAAACGTGAAGGTGCTCACGGCGATCATAGCGAAGAAGAATACGACGACCGCTACTACCCTCAACACCACGACAGCAGAACAGCAAATCCTCAAAGAGAAGGCAACCATGCAGTGACAGACAATTCAGTCCATCAACATCACCAAGCAAAGGAGTACCCCGCAACGCACGGCGATGGGTCGTCGTTGCTTCTTGAGACGCCCGCACGGCGTCTGGAGCGCCACTACGACGAGCCAACAGTGGAGCGGCCATCGACGCTGGCGACGACAACTGCACGAGCGGCGGCTCTTCAAGAAGGGAAGGCTGCTCTTCAGGAACACAACGCGGAAAGACAGTTTGTAGTAGCTGCGAAACCAGGGAACACTGGGACTGCCACCGCTGCTGCTGCTGCTGGTGCATCTCTCTTACCATCTGAGCATCCATCAGCGAAACAACAGCAGCAACAGCAGCAGTTTCGCCCCTATGAGGACGAAAAAGAAGAAACTGAAGAGGACGTGGACAGCGAGAACGCATCGTTTGAGCCTGTACAGCGCACCGCGCCAACCAGTTCAAGCGCTACGCGTGCACCTGAATTTGCACAGCAAGGTCCGATGAACGCTGCGGCGGGTGCTGTGCCGCGCCGCGGACCGCCTTTGGCAAGACAAACCCCTCAGCAGCAACAAGAACAGCAGGCGCGGCAGAACTCCGCATCCCTTACGGCACAGCCTGCTGCGTCGTCTTCGTTTTCCTCTACCTCTCCTGCGGCGGCGGCCAAGACTAACGAACCCACCCCGCTGACAGACTCCACTACACAAGTCTTTAATCCGTCAAACGCTGCCCCGCCGCTCACCAACCCATCTACGGCGTCTTCCTCGTCCTCCACATTGCCAACGCCCCTGCACCCAGCGCCATCTTCTACACGTGCTCAAGAGGTGGGCGGGGCAGCCAACACCGACTCTGCGCGTCGAGCACACTCATCCTCTTCATCCCCCGCCACAGTGGCCGGCAGCACCGCTGCAGAGATGCAACAACAGCAACAACAACAGCAGCAGCAGCAGCAGCAGATTGCGGAGCTGAAGGCAGCCAACGCGCAGCTGCTGGCGGATATACGAGCGTATCAAGAGGAGGTTCGGGTAGCCCATGAGCAAACGGTGGCCTACTACGAGGCACAGCTGGAGGCCGCACGACACGACGGGGCACGCGACGGTGCTGCGACGGCGACGGCTGCTGCCGCTGCTGCTCGCGCAGAGGCGGAGGCCGAGAGCGCAAAGGAACAGCTGGAGAGCTTCCGAGTGGCCCTGCGCACCGCGGCGGAGGAGCTAGAGAAGGAGCAGGCGGCAAAGGCGGCCCTCCACGAACAGGTGGCAGCTCTGGAAGAGGAAACCACCGCGCTTCAAGCGCAGCTCACAAACGTGGAGGCTGCGCAAGGGACACTGACGGCGGGACACACGGATGTGGAGTGGGCCGAGATGGAGAAGCAGTGTGCGGCCTTACAAGAGAAGCTGACGCGGCAGGAGGCAGAGCACCGCGTGGCGCACTCGAAGCTCCTCCAGGCGTCCGCCTCTGCACGGAAAGCGCTGGAAGCTCAGCTTGCGGAGGCGCACGCGCAGCTGGCAGAGCGCCAACAACGTGAGGATGATGCCGGTGCGTCCGGTCAGCAGTGCGCAGATCCGCCTTCTTTGGCGGCTGTGGAAGAAAGACTCACCTCGCTCCAAGCGGAGTTGAGCGCATCCAAAGCACACGCTGCAGAGCTGGCGGAACAACTTGCCACCGCCCAGGCAGAGAAGGACGCCGCAGTGCAGGAGCTTGCACAGGCGCAGCACAAGACCGCGGTGGCTGCGCAAAGTCTCTCGTCGTCCACCACCCAGTCCAGCGCAACCGCGGCGGAGGTGGCGCAGCTCACACAGCAGCTGCAGTCCGCCGAGGCATTGCGTCGCACGCTGGAGACCCAGCTGAAGGAAGCACAAAGCGAGTTAATGGCCACGTTGACCGCCAACACGGAGTCGCGCGCGGCCGCGCAGCAGGCGCAAGACGAGCAGGCGGATGAACTCGCAGCGGTGTCGCGGCAGCTGGAGGCAGCGCAGCACGAGGTGGCGCAGCTCAAGCAGCGGCTCGCCGACGCAGAGAGAGAGAAGGAGCAGCTGGAGGTGCAGCAGCGCGTGGCCGCCACGTCGCACGCCGCCGCCTCCTCGGATGAGGTGCGAGCACTGACACAGAAGTTGCAGGCGTCCACCGCCCAGTGCGCCACGCTGCAGGCAGAGGCGAAGCAGTCCCGGCAGACCGTGGAGCAGCTGAACAGCCGTCTGAGCGCAGCGGCAGAGGAAAGTGCGCAAGCGCTGGCGCAAATGGAGGACGAGCACGCGGAGGCGGAGGCCGAGCTGGAGGAGATGCTGGCGGATGCAAAGGCCGCGGCGGCGCAGGAGAAGCGCAAACTTGAGGATCAGGTGCAGAAACTGCGGGCCGAGGTGCAGCTGGCGCAGAGGCGTGCCGGCCAGAGCGAGGAGGAGGCCCGAGCCGTCGCGAAAGCGCGCGACGCTGCAGAGGCCAAAGCAAATGCCGCCGTGCAACAGTGTAGTGCGGCGGAGAGCGAGAAGGCGGTGCTGGCGCAGCAGCTTCAACACTGCAAGGAGGACTTGGCGAAGCATCAGCAAGAGATGCAACGCATGGCGGAGAGGGAGGCAAACAGCGGGGCTAGTCTCTCTGTGGCTACCTTGACAAACGTGAAGCGGGAGTTGGAAGAGAAGGTCCAAATGCTCGAGGTGACGGCGGATCAGGTGCGCCGCATGACGATGGATACACTGGTGCGTCTCGGGGTGGACGTCGCACAGGCTGTGCAGTCCCAGCAGCGCGGCCACACCGATGGCCCGCACAGCCGCACCATGTCATCGCAGTCCGCCTCGCTGAAAGAGAAACCTCACGCAGAGAGCAGAGCAGCTAACAGCCACGCCGGCAGCGACGACGACGGACAAGACGAATCGGAGGACGAGGAGGACAATGAAACGGCCTCGGCAGCCACGCGTCACCAGCAGCTCAACGTGTCCTCTTCGCTGCCTCTCCTGCAGCTGCTCTCCCTCCTCACGACGGAGTGCATCCAGCAGCACGGCATCGTCCTGCGTGCTGAACGGGTGCAGCAGGAGTGGGAGCAGACGTACGAGCAGGCACGGCAGGTCAACGCCTCCCTCAACCAGCAAGTCGCGGACGCCTGGGCGACCATCGGCAAGCTGCGCGAGGACGTCTCCGTGAAGGATGCGGCGGCGCGTCAGATGCAGTCGCGCGTCGGCAGCGGGGATGCCCGACTTGCGGAGTTGCAGGAGGAGCTGACGCGCGCCACGACTGAGGTGCAGCAGCTGCGGGAGGAGCGGGAGAGCTGGGCGGCACGCCTGCAGCAGGCCGAGGCAGCGGCGGAAGGCCAGGAACAGACCGTGCAGGGCCTCCACGAGGAACTGCAGTCGCTGCAGGCGATGTTACAATCGAAGGAGGAAGAGCTGCTCTCCTCACAGCAAAGCCTAGAGAACTTGCAGATGGTGCTGGACCGGTTTCAGGAGACGAAGCGGCACGAGGTCGAGGCGCTGACACTGGAGACCCACCTTGAGGCGGAGGCGCTGAAGAAGGAGCTGGAGAGGTGTAAGGACGTAATGGACCAGCACGAACAGGCGAAACAAGCCATGCGGGATGACTTTGCGGTGCAGCTTGCCAACAAGGATGCCGAAGTCACCACACTCTACCGTAAGCTGGCCGAGGTGCGTAAGGTGCTGGAGAAGACGACCTCGCGGCACATGGACGGCACAGAGACGACGGTGGATAAGCGGGTTGTGTCGCAGCTGCTGGCCAAGTACATCCACGCCTTTATCGGGCAGCAGAAAGAGGCGGAGGACATGCTAAAGGTGCTGAGCGGACTGCTGGACTGGGATGAGGCAACACAGGAGATGGCGGGGTTGCTGCCGGGGCCAAACAACCCGCACCCACCGGATAGTCAACGAGGCGGCAGCGGTGGTCGCACGGGTTTGTTTGGTTGGCGGCGCGCCAAACCGTCGACAGCTGCGCCAGCAAGCAGCGCGAATGCGCAGGGTGGCAATAAATCTGGTCTGGCATCGATGTGGGTTGAGTTTCTGCTAAAGGAGAGCGAAGGCAAAGGGACTGGTGGCGCCGTGGCAACGAGCGCGGCATCTGAGCCAGCGACGCCGTCCACGCCGGCAGGGGCGTCCATTAGTGGCACAACGGCAACTCCAGGAACCGTCTCTGCTGCGGCACCACCAACAAAATAAGCACACCGCGCTTTTCGTGATCGTTCACAACAGCAAGAGCAACAAAACTGTATTGCTCATTAAAAGCTGCCTCAGTCCTTTCTTTTACTGTTCTCTGAGAATCTCGTGAAGAAAACAACACACAGCTCTTCACGTTTTAAGACTCTGCAAGAAAGCTCTAAAAAGTTGCTTCCCGTTTACGATTTTGTACATTCCCTTTATCCTTTTTTTGCTTAAACGCGCTTTCAAAAGTTGGCTTCATTGATTACATGTTTCCCCTACTGTGCTCACAGGGCATGACAAACACTCACGTGCAAATTTGTAAAATTTATCACGCTAAAGCGTGTTGATCTGAGCGCATTTAGCTTTACAATATAACGGCGCCCTGTTTTTCCTTTGGAGCTGCTCTATTGCATGCTACGATTCGGTTGTAAGAGTGTCAAAGGAGCAAGTACGTTTCGTATGACTTATTCGTTCTTCCCGCGTTTACGTATATTGACTTAAAACCTAGTTTCGTCACGCAGCTTTGGTGTGTGTCAAAGAAGGTTAAAAATTATTGATGAGACTCTATATTGTTTTCTTGTTTGAAAGATTAAGTTCAGCTGATGTGAAAGCCAACTTTCCTCTTCTCACTTTCCTTCTCAATTTTTTTCCTTTTTTTTGTCTTTTTCTCCCTCTTCAGTAATCTAAGATTACATATCAGTCGCTCTCTGAATCGGAAAAAAAAGTCACGAGAAAATTTTGCGGCTTCACTGTGCTTCTCTATTTAACACTAAACCTTAACAATTACATAACTGCTTGTTTTATTTATTGATTTAACTTCTTTTTTTTATAATATTACTTTTTATGAAGTCATTAACGACAAGAAAACTAATATTTTTTCTTGCCTCTTTTCTTCTACGGTGAAAGCTTTCGGAAGTATCAACACTTTTTCTTCACCACTGGAGCATAAAATGTCCGCGTACGAGTGGGTCATTGAGCAGGAGAGTCCAGACGGCGTGACGACGCGCATCGTATTCGACTTCGCCGATGACGACGACAACGAAGGCGACAGCGATGGCGGATTGCATCGCAGTGGTCGCGGCAGCAACAACAATGGCAACCGCTACCGCGGCTCCTCTTCATCGCACCACCGCACACGTGGCGGCCGTGGTGGCCGCAGCCACTCCTCCGCCTACGGTCAAAGTCAAACCGCATTGCAGGCTCAGCTACCACAACAGCAGCCGCAACAGCAGCAGCAACAGGCCAGCGGCGTCAACCTTTTCTACACGCAAAAAGATGCCACCACGCGCTCCGAAGGGGGGAGCAGCAAGCGGAGCAGCAAGCGCAGCAACGGTAGCCGCTCCCGGCGACACCGTCACCACCACGCAAGCAACGGAAGCGGCACGAGTATGTCGAACAGCGGGATGCTGACCCCCGCGGGCTCGGCGTACACCTCTGCGGCGCTGCGTCAGCGATATCACCGTATGCTCTTTGGTGAGCGAGGTGGCAGTGGCAACGGGTCCAGCCGCTTCGACCCAACGAGCAGCAACGTGAACACCATCAACTTCTACACACGCGCGTCTGCCCCGACGATCAGCAACGCCAGCGCCACCGGGTACAGTTCCTCTCCACCGCCCAGCACCCTCTTCCTCTCCACCTACGGAGCCGAGCTTGCGGAGGAGGAAGACCAATCCAGCGGCAGCTACCCACCACGCCGAAGTCGCACCAGCACCAACAGCAGCAGCAGCAACACCAATCAGAACAACCATACGAATAGCAGCGGTGCAACGAATCCGGACAACGCGACGGCAACGGCGGCGGCGGCCTCGGCGTACCTTTTCGCCCCATTAAATCAGTTGTCGGGTGAGCCGGGACTCAACGCACCGTGGGCTGCGTACACGGCCGCCACGGCCCTATCCCCCACCACCGCAGAGCCTCCTGTGTTTGCACCTTCCTCTTTATTGCCACACACCACGGCGGAGTCACCACCGGTGCGGCCGTCTCTGCCGCTCTCCGACACCTCCGCGCACGACTACGTCGACGACGACGACCGCTACTGCCACTACGTCAAGCGCGATGTCTGGGCGGCGCGGGCGACCTGCCCCCGCACGGTCATCGCCAGCCCGACGGTCTTTCCAGCCTTTCCCCCACTGCACCCAATCCCGCTGGAGGAGGAGTCCGAGTGGGCAAAGCAGCAGGGATGGAACGCACCAGGGGAGGCGGCGCAGCTGGGTCTCTACGAAGTGCACAAGAACATAAGCCACGACGACGACGACAGTACAGCAAATGTACTTTTGAAAAGTGCGCAGCACGGTACGATGTCGCCTGTGCCCTTCGCAGTGGCTGCGTCAGCGCAGCAGCAGCAGCAGCAGCAGCAGCAGTTCCGTGTTGTGTCGAGCCTCCCCGATGGCTTCGATCAGATAAGTGGCGGCCTGCACAACGCCTTTGCCCACCGCGATAACGAAGCTCAGCTGTTGCAGCGCACTGCGGCGGAGGCTTCAGCGGACGAGGCGCAGCGCTACAACAAGATGCTTCTGCGAAAAGAACGGCAGCGTGGCCGTGGTCGCAGTCGCGGGTGGCAAACCACCACAGCAACGGCAGTGCCAGCCTCTTCGGGAGCCGATGGCTATGCAGGCCGTGGTCGGGGCAGCGGCGGCCAGGCCAACGCGGTCGCCGCACGGCGCAGCCGACACCATCGGCGCGCGGACTGCTGCTCTTCGTCGTCGTCTACGCCATCGTCCTGCGCCAGCGACGACGACGCTGATTTCGAAGTTGACAGTGACGACGAGTCCTCTCTGGAGTGTCTGAGCAACACGTCAAGCAGCGACACCGACAGCGACACCGAGGCGCTGCGGGCGGATGTGTCCTTCTCCGCTAAAGTGCAGTCGCTGGCAACGCGGGCCGGTCGCGAGCGGCGAAAGATGGAGGCGCGAGAGGAGCGGCAGCTTGAGAATGAGCTCGCGCGGTGCGAAGAAGCCCTCATGACTCCACCTCTGGCTGCCGTGCCCTTGCCGGACTCCCCTACATCTCCTACCTCGCCCATCACGGCCACAGCCTCGTCCTTTGCGCCGCCGCCAGGGCCCGCCACACTGGCGGCCGCGCTGCGGCAGCGCGACAACGCCTTCACCGCGGCCGGCGCACGTGCCATGGGAAACGGATCGTCCATGTCGAGCGCCACTTCCAGTGTCTTCACAACGTCCAACACCCGTTACAACACCTGCACCTCCGCCACGGGCGGCGTGCCCCTGCGCGGCAGCAGCAACAGTGCTGGCAACAGCCGCACCCCGTCCTCTTTCTTCATCTCCCCCATTCACCAGTCCGTAGCAGCGGAATCGGCAAGCTGGGCAGCCGGGACACAGATACAGTTTCTCGGCCAAGGTGGACTGGGTAACGGCAGTGGTGGTGGAAACAACGTGAGCGGAGCCACGTACCGTCTTGGCAACGATAACAGAACTTACAAGCCCCATCACACACGTTCCCTGAACGTCAACGGTGGTGGTGGTGGTGGTGGCGGTGGGTACGCAGGCGGGCTCAGCCGACGCCGCGCTCGTGCCGATGACGACGACGACGAAGAAAGAGACGAGGAGGCGCGCGGCGCAGAGGGCAGCCACCACGCTGAACACGACGCACCTGCCGTCGCAGGGAGCGGGGCACCAAAGACAGAGACCGCCGCCTTGTCCAAGTCGCAAGCACGCCGCGCGCGAAAGCTGCGGAAGAAGGGTGACACGGCTCAGCAGTCGGTGGTGCCGGAGTGCGGCGGCAGCCGTGCTCTGCGACCCGTCGCCCCGCCTTCGCTTGAACCGCCAATGGAGCTTTTGCCATGCAGTAAAAAGGAGATGTGCGAGGACATGCTCGAGTCTTTCTTGATGGCGGCGGTGCTGGACGACGGTGATGATCTAAAGCTGTTGTGATGAGCGGGTACATTTGAAAGGAAGCAAGCACCTACTGGAAGAGCGTGGTGAATAATTGTTGCAGAAAAAGCTGAGCTGAGTACACCGATGCGCATTAGCTGCACGAAGAACAACACGCAAAGAAAAGTGGCGCAATTCAGAATAGTGTAGATCTCTCTTTCTTCTCACTACCTCATTGCTTCATCATAACCGTGTCTGACATTGCTCTGACTTCTTTTTTGTGTGTATGTTTTATTCAAAAGCGGGTTTTCGTGATTTGACTGCTTATTCTTTATTTTCGCCTAGTTTTTGCTTCTCCAGAAGCTCCACAGTCCTGTATCTTGCTAACATTTAAACATACAAAACGAAGAAGTTCTTTTGCTAGTTTAGAGTATGTAGAGATATGATGTTTGCTTTTGCTCGTCGTTGCGCTTAGCGGTTTGCCACGCTCGCTGAAACGGCATTAGCAGCACTCTTAATGCATTTAAAGTTTTGATTTTCCTTAGAAAAAACTACATGGAGCTTCATGATTCAAATGCGTTTGGAAGAGAGATCAAACGTAAAACCGATGTCTTTGTTTGCAAGAACACTTTCTGTTATCAGTTCAGAGAAGTTTAAATGAAAGTTTTCACACCACTACTCTCAAATCTTTTTGCTCGTCCCTTCACCTTTCAATTATTATCTAAAGCACTCAGTAACAAT